>ML815459.1:7523-31986 GCA_009831015.1 Picea engelmannii | reverse complement strand
AACATTAGTTACTCAAAAATAATCACTGAAAAAACATTTACTTAAAACTAAAACAAGAAACAATATTACATGAAATGTTGTTCCTATCCTCTTAGATATATGCTCAGAAAAAGCTTCAAGGGATCATCGATTAAACCCTCGGGGCAGATCTCATCATGACACCTAGAACAAATTGCCAAGAATAACTTTTAGGGTAAAATATCAATAGAATAACCAACAACATACATAGATGGAACTAGCAATAGAAGAGAACAAAAACATACACAGGGTGGCATTAGCAAGGAGATGAAGAGGGCGACACCGGCAAAATAATGAGGAGGGCTACACCAACAAGGAGAACCAGAATCCCCAAACAATAACCAAGAAGAGATTTGCGACAAGATGGAAAAGACCAAGAAGAACTATCCTAGAGGGGTCGTAGCCACTCAATTAAATAATTAAATAATTTAAACAAATAATATTTTATAACATAAAATATTAATTGTTAAATCATAGAAATCAACAAGAAAAAAACAAGTCAAGAGAGGGGATCCAAAGTCAAGGTAGCTAACTTTCTTTAGGAAGAAGCAAAGAACAAAACCAAAAACCCACAACGCAACAATTAAGGGGGGCGTAACTCAAGCCAGGGTGGTTTCAAGACAAAGTCAACAACTAAACTCTTCCAAATTCAAGGCGGTTAACTTTCTTCAGGTAAAATCAAAGAACAAAACCAAAAACCCACACAACAATTAAGGGGGGCGTAAGTCAAGTAAGGGTGATTTCAAGACAAAATAAACAATTAAGTTCTTATTTAATGGAAAAATTTCCACACGATTCTCATGATATTTACTTATAAGCTTTTATCATCCCAACATACAAGGAAGATCACTAATGTGCTCATGTTGTTCTTAACTACTCCTAGGTCTCATGGACCATCCCGGGAGAGAAAAAAATCACACATTATCTCAACTTGGTATTTAACCAAGAAACAAAATAAACCAAAAAACCAAAAAACCAAAAACCCACACTAATCAGATTTTTCATATTTGAATTTATGTGATGTGTGAAGTAAGTTACATTCAAATTTGCAAAGAATAAGAAAAAGTAAAGTATGGAATTCAAATTTAAAAGCATAAATACAATCTGAAATATAAGTTTTCTGCATCAAAGAGTCCTTTATAATTCATAAATAACCTTAGGATTTCCAAACTGAATGTATGGTATACACTATACGCATGGTTGGGAGTATACGAACGAAAGAATCAGTGAGGTTGCACTGACTATGCTCCTAAGGGGTTAGGTCTGCTCCAATCATTCCCTTATCTTTCAAAGGTTTTATTCAAATACATAAATTACATAACAATTTCAAATATTGACACTCATGAATCTGTATAAAAACATAAAATGACAGGCATGAAAATCAAATGGTTGTCATCAAATTTTTACTTGACATGCAAAGTAAATTTGAAATTCTAGGCATGTGTCCCTGTACATGGACAGGGTTGTATTCGAACCAGTCCATGTGATCCAAAAATGATCCAGAGAAGGCTAAGAATAACTTAGAACTCACAGAGGCAACTCAGAACGCTCAGAATGGCTCCAACAGACGGAGAAAGGGAAAAAATTCATAGTTCTTAAAACTCAGTAAAAATGGCATGATCACGAAGAGCACATCACAATCTTTCTAACGGTGAAAATGGCTCATCAAACGGAGTTACGGATTGAAATATATTCATGGTCAAAGTTTGGTCAACCTAGCCTAGTCGGCAGGGGATGAGTGAGCATTTGTATTGCTGACGTCAACATCTGTATGGATGACATCATCATTTGTACAACGCATGTGGAAGAGCATTGAAGTGACACGTGGAATTTTGACGTCAACATGATGACGCGGTAACACCAAATGCTGCCATGTGTCACCCAGTTATTCACTTTTTAGATCGATATGTGGACTAGTCGGATTATGCCACGTGGCAGTCTGTACAGTTCGTACGACTGACATGGTGTGATGAATTTACAGGGGGCAGCGTGTTCCAATGATGGGCCTCCATGTGGCCCAATCAAGGGTTGTTGCGCGGTAGGAGGGAAACGCCCAATGACAACCCATGAACGAATTACAAAAACAAAAATCAGTAGGTCCACCAAATCTCGCAGACCACGCCAACTTTGGAAACCAATTGGAAGAGATTCTAGCCACTCTGCTAAATTTAGCGTTGGTTCATTTTGTATTGAAAATATATATAACCAATATACCAAAAACAGAGTCTGTGGGATTTGACCCCGGAACCTCCATCGGAGCCCAAGCCCTAATACATCCGCCTATAACCACTACGTCACGGGTACCACTTGGTACATCCACCAACAATTAATAATAAAAAGGTGCAATCCTCCCAGCTGCAGAAAAGAGAGGTGTGGACCATACGACCCGCGGGCACGAATTTCGGGTCAGCACAATCATTATTGCATGTTTCATAGGGCACAAAAACCAAGACAAAATTCTTCTTGGGCCTCGGAGTGCCAGAGTCGGATAGGAGCATGGAGACAGTCATTTTTGGGTAATTAGATGCCACAAATTCAGTGGCGCTGTTTTTTTTTTTATCTGAGCATTATTTCTGCAGCTTGATTTCAGAATGAGGTATACTTATGTATTTTGTCAAATTCTTTTGTTGAGTTAATGAAAGAGCCTACCCTTTTGAGAGCAGGACCCGGAGACGTAGTCCACCAGGGATGAACTTTGTTATCAATTTTTTGTGTTCATATCTGATGCTTATGTCTCTTCATTTTGAGTTTTCCCTTCTTTAATGGTGCACTTTAATTTATTCTCATTTAATGCAATTCTTTATAACTCACGATGAAACGATCCTGGATCATATTAGTATCAAAGCAATCATATTTGAATTGAATTATTGAGTGTGAATGCTTACTAGAGCAAAGCATAAGTGGGGTGAAGGAAGTCTTAATACTTTCAATCCCAAAGTTGGTCATGTATCCAAAAGGAAGAAAATGGCAGAAGAGGACAAGCGTGATGAACAAGAGAAAAAATTCCACATGGTATTTTATTGCTTGTCAGAAATGGTCGAGCGAATGTATGGAGATTACGAGAAGAGGATGAAGAAGAAAGGGAAGACAAAGTATTCCCATGAAGACAACGATGCTTTGGTAAACCAAGGGGTTGGAGGAGACCCTCCTGAGCCTCCATCTTCACCTTTGAGTTCTAGTTCTTCTTCCTATGAGCATACTCATCATTCTCATCATTATAGCCATAAAGCCTCTTTTAAGAAACCATTATTAAAGCTTGATGTAAATTTTCTTTACCTATGTTTAATGGAGATGTTAATCCTGAAAAGATAGATAATTGGATCCAACAGGTTGAAGTGTATTGTCGTGTCCAACATATTGATGAAGAGGAAGTTAAAGTGCAACTGGCTTATCTTCAGTTGGAAGGAACTGCTCTCGTATGGTGGGAGAGCAAGCTTCAGGACAGAAGTAAGTATGGTAATCTTCTTTCCTCATGGTCGGAATTTAAATCAGTGAGGAAGCAATTTTATCCATTAGGGCATTTACATAAAGCAATGATGGAATGGAAAACTTTAAGGCAAAGTAAAGGTCAAACTGTACAAAGTTTCAGAGAATAATTTAGGAAGAAATCTCTTACATTGAACATTCCTTTGGATACTTATGAAACTTTAATGAATTATATTGGCACACTTCACAGTTATATTTGTCATGCTTTGCTCTTGTTTAACCCCACTAGTCTTGAAGAAGTTTGTGTGCAAGCCACTAACCTTGAGAACAGGGGTAAACATGTTCAAGAAGATCCCACAAAGAAACCTTCCAATTTCCCACAAAATAATTTTAAGAAGTTTAAAAGGAAGGACAAGAAGACCGCTACAGTGACGAGAGAAGGAGGAAAACCATCTTGCACTCATTGCAAGAAGAGTGGTCACGATAAAGAACATTGTTGGAAACTGCATCCAGAAAAGAAACTGAACCAGTTCGGTGGAAAGGGGAAGACAAAGATCGTTGCTACAATGCAACAATATCTTGGTTCCGATTCAAGAGTTGAAGGAAATATCATAGCGGTTGGAGTACAAGGTAAAGATTCTCTTCATGCTAGTTCTAGTTCCAATGATGAATCTCATGTTGATGAACGAAAGAGGAATGAGTTATTTCATATAAGAGTGCATCTAAACATACTGAGATAGATACATTATTTGATCCGGGTTCCCAAGTAAACTTAATATCTGAAGAACTTTTCAAGAAGATGGGTCTTGAAACAAAACCACATCTGAAGCATTATCCTTTTGGTTGGGTATGTGATAAAGAAAAATTTAATGTCACCAAACAATGTAGGATCAGATTTTCTATTGCTTCAAAATTGATTGATGAAGTGGATTTGGATGTTGTACCACTTGATATATGTGGCATAGTGTTGGGAAGTCCTTATCTTTATGATAGAAAAGTAGTATTCTTTCGTCATGAGAACAAATACCACCTTACTAAAGGGGGAGTGGAATACATTGTTAGAGCTCACAGCATGGGGGTAAATACAACACTTGTTAGTGCAGGGAAAATTAAAAGACTCATAAACATTAATAAGAGATATGTGCTCATGGTCATTAGAGAGAAAGATGTCGGGACATCTGACGCTTTCCAAGGGTGTGATCCATATCATAAAAAGGAATTAATTGATATTGTTTCTAAGTATGATGATATTTTTCAGGAACCAGATGGATTACCTCCTAAGAGGGAAATCCAACATGAGATACATCTTCAACAGGATTCTCCTCTTCCTAATATGGGCATGTACAAGATGTCAGTTGTGGAGATGACAGAGATCAAGAAGAAGGTACAGGGCTTATTGGATCAAGGGGTCATCAGGCCCAGTTCATCTCCTTATGGTTCTTTGATCGTGATGGTGCCAAAGAGATATGGCACATGGAAAATGTGTGTCTATTATCGGGCCTTAAATAAAATCACGGTGAAAAATCGATACCCTCTTCCTCTCATAGATGATTTACTTGATCAATTGAAGAATGTTGTTTATTTCATGAAGTTGGATTTGCGCAGTGGATATCATCAAATCAGAGTCGTAGAACAGGATGCATGGAAAATTTCCTTTAAAACCAAACAGGGATTGTTTTAGTGGTTAGTTATGCCATTTGGGCTTTGTTATACTACGACAACTTTCATGAGTGTGATGAATGATGTATTCAGACCTTTCCTACATGACTTTGTGATTGTATATTTAGACGACATTCTTGTTTTTAGCGGGACTTGGGATGAGCATGTGAGGCATGTAAAGAAAGTATTGGATACTTTGCAAAAGGAAAATTTGTATGTAAAACTATCTAAATGTGAAATTGGAAAGACTGCACTTGTGTACTTAGGTCATATTATAGGAGGAGGACAATTGAAAATTGACCCTTCCAAAATTGATGTAATTGTAAATTGGCCTGAGCCAAAAAGTGTAACTGAAGTCTGAAGCTTCTTAGGTGTAGTCCAGTATTGGAGGAGATTCATTCCCAAGTTCTCCTTTATAACAACTCCTTTTCATGCCCTAACTAGTGTGAAGAACACTTTTCAGTGGGAAGGAAAGCAACAAAAAGATTTCAATATTTTGAAGGAGAAGATCAGTACTGCACCAGTATTATCACTGTTGAATCTTCAACATCCTTTTGAGATCGAGACAGATGTCAGCGGATACGCCATGGGTGCAGTATTGATGCAATGGTGTAATCCTATTTGTTACCACTCTAAAACTTTTAACCAAGTTGTTGTTAACTATCCTACTTATGATAAAGAGTTGTATGCATTAGTCCAGAATGTAAAGAAATGGAAACACTACTTGTTGGGGAAGGAAACAATCATACATGCAGATCACCAACCCTTATAGTATCTTCAAGCACATACCAAATTGAAACAATCTCGACACTACAGGTGGATGGTTTTTATACAACAATTTCACTTAGTAATCAAGTACAAGAAGGGTACAAGTAACAAGGTAGTTGATATGCTTTCTAGACCTCCTATTGCTACTTCTATTGTTTTGAAGAATTCTGATTTATCTCATGATAGTTATGTAGAACAATATGCCATCGATGAAGATTTTAAACAATTATATGCAAAGCTAACCCTTGGTGTACAGGTAGAGAACTATTGTCTATAGGGGAAATTACTCTACCGTCTTGGAAAGCTATGTATTCCTGCAAGTGAACGAGTCCATGTAATACGAGAAGCTCATACTTCTCATGTGTCTGGGAATTTTGGGGTAGGAAAAACTATGGATCATTTGCACAGGTTTTGTTACTGGCCTCAAATGAAAGTAATTATAACTAAATATGTAAAGGGGTGTGTGATTTGTTCTACTTGTAAGCCCACTAATAGAAAACTGGGGCTATACTCACCACTTTTTGTTCCATTCCATCCATGGGAAATTGTCTCCATGGATTTTGCAGAGGGTTTACCAATGACCAAAGGGGGTCATGATTATTTGTATGTGGTAGTGGATAGGTTCAGCAATATGTGTATCTTGATGCCATGTAAAAAGCAGATCACTGCTGAACATACTGCTAATCTCTTCTTTCATCGTGTTTGGGTTCACTTTGGGTTACCCACATCCATGATCTCGGATCAAGATACTCGATTACTTGGGGGCTTCTGGACTAGCTTGTGGAGAATGATGGACACCAAATTGAAGAGGAGCACTGCTTTCCATCCACATACCAACGGATAAACAAAGGTGGTATACCGAACAGTGGTAATTTTTCTTCGAGGCTACTGCAGCAAGTGTCCCAAGTTATGGGATGAACATATACCCTATGTACAACATGCATACAACCGAGCTTTCCATTCATCCACTCAAAGTTCACCTTTTGAGACATGTTTTGGGTACCTACCAAAGGTTCCTTTGGACATGATGTATGGGATAAATGTCGATGTGAATGAAGAAAAAACAGAGGAAAGAGCCCGCAAATTCATCCAGAGGATCCAATAGATACACCAGGAAGTCAGGGAACAATTGGAGAAAATTCAAGCACAGTATAAAGCTCGACATGACAAGCACAAGGTTGATCATCAGTTCCAAGTTGGAGACCAGGTATGGCTTCACATCAGCAAGGAGAGATTGAGGGGTGAAGGAAATAAACTTAATCCCATTTGTTATGGACCCTTCACTATCCTGGAGAAAAGCGGTACCAATGATTTTCGTCTGGATATTCCACCTTATATGCAGATTTACCCAGTTGTGAACATTGAGAACTTGAAACTTTTTTATCCTCCCATGATCATCGATCAAGATGAGGAAGTTTCAATACCTTCAGTTGATGAGTTTGCACCTGAGTACTTGGATGAGCTATAGGAAGATATCATTCTAGACAGGAGGACGAGGACTTCACGTAGGGGTGATGTTGATTATCTTCGAGTAGGCTTAAAATTCACACATCTAAGCAAGGCAAAGTGGATCGAGAAGGACAAAGTGAGGGGACTCTTCCCTCACTTACCAATTGATTGATGAAATATTTTGGTGGTCCAAAAATCTATCAATGGGAAGGTGTGATCCAAAAAGGATCTAGAGAGGGATAAGAATAACTCAAAACTCACAGAGGCAACTTAGAATGCTCAGAATGGCTCCAACAGACAGAGAAAGGGAAAAAATTCAAAGTTCCCAAAACTTAGTGAAAACAGCATGATCGCGAAGAGTGCTTCACAAGATTTCTAACAGCGCAAAGGGATCGTCAAACATAGTTATGGATTGAAAGATATTTGTGGTCAAAGTTTGGTCAACCTAGCCCAGTCAACAAGGGATGAGTCAGCATATGTACTGCTGACATCATCATCATCACTAGAGGCTACCATGTGTCACCCGGTTATTGGCTTTTTGGACCGATCCGTGGACTAGTCAGATCGTGCCACATGGTAGTCCGTACGACTGACATGGCATGCTGACGTGGCATGCTGACTTGGCAGGGGGAAGCATGATCCAATGAGGGGCTTCCACGTGGCCCAATCAAGGGCTTCCATGTGGAAGGCGGGAAATTCCCAATGACAACCCGTGAATGAATTTCGAAAATAAAAATTGGCAGGTCCACCAAATCTGGCGAACCACGCCAACTTTGGCAACCAATTGGAAGAGCTTCTAGCTACTATGCTAAAGTTAACAGCGGTTCATTTTGTATTACAAATATATATAACCAATATACCAAAATCGGAGTCCATGGGATTCGACCATGGAACCTCCATTAGAGCCCAAGCCTTAATATATTCGCCCATAAACACTACGTCACGGGTACCACATGGTACATTCGCCCACAATTAATATTAAAAAGGTGCGATGCACCTAGCTATGGAAAAGAGAGGTGCAGGCCATACGACCTGAGGGCACGAATTTCAAGGCGGTACAGTCATTATTGCATGTTGCAGAGGGAAAAAAAATCGAGACAAAATTCTTCTTGGGCCTGTGAGTGCCAAGTCGGATCGGAGCATGGAGACAGTCACTTTTGGGTAATTCGACGCCACGAATTCAGTGGTGTTGTCTGTTTTATGATCTGAGCATTATTTCTGTAGCTTGATTTCAGAATGAGGTATACTTGTGTATTTTTCCAAATTCTTTTGTTGAGTTAATGAAAGAGCCTACCCTTTTGAGAGCAGGACCTGGAGACGTATTCCACTAGGGATGAACTTTGTTATCAAGTTTTATGTTCAGATCTGATGCTTATGTCTCTTCATTTTGAATTTTCCCTTCTTTAATGGTGCACTTTAATTTATGCTCATTTAATGAAATTCTTTATAAGTCACGATGAAAAGATCTTGGATCACTATGTATAGGGACGTGATGGTTTCCCACTGCTCATCGCTCTCATTAATGCTCTGATCACGACTATCACATCTCTCATTACAGTTCTCATGTGGCTCATAATTATATACAATTTTATGAGTTTACAAGGCATGACACCTGCCTAATTGACTCTTATTGAGTGTTATATGCTTTCGTTTGACCATTATTATGGGAATACAGGAACATTCAGAGGGCACATATAAGGGAATAGGAAATCAGTAAACCTAATGAGATATCGAAGGATCCTACTTGTACTAATGGTAGTACATTAGCCAAGTTAAGTTAGTTATATCACCAAATCTAAGCAATCTATATAGTACCAATCCCATATTCATAAGTAAGTAGCCCTTTTGGTTTCCATTGATTTGACTACTATGTCATATTAGCTCACTACTATGATTGTTAAGCTCAATATCAACTAAGGTAAACAAGCATTAGAGTATTCAGTCAATCCCTTTCCATTACAAGCTATTTTAAGTTCATTCATAGTGTATTCCAAGTGTGTCATAATTACGGATATGCTTTGATTCCACTTGGTTCATAGATAATACATATCACGTATTCAGTATTCATGAAATCAGTATCCAATACTATTCTCGTAATAGAGATAGTGAATACAAATAGTTCTAGTAACACTATGTTGAACCTTGTATCTAAGATTTGATTATTCGATATACGGCTTCTTCATGTTCTAAGCCTAATCATGATCTCACTGTAATACAACATCCTACTTAAGCATCATGGTTATTCACATAAGTAATGATACTACTATTGACTCATATGCAATAGTAATTATTATGTATTGTATTCAAGGCGTAACACATATGTATTAGTAACATTGTAAGCTCACTTCTGGTATAAGCTTGTCACTTACTAGTATTGATTATGCAAAAGAGCTATGATTAATGTATAGGGATTGAACCTATAAGATCAACTATGTGATTAAGGGAAGTAATATCATGGAGTTAACCAAATCACTAGAGCATTAGTATCTATGGAAATGCTTAAGTGATCTTATAAGCATTGTAATCACACTAATTTCATATAAGGTTAAGCTCTAAGTTGTAATAGTAGTCATAGTTGTGTATTATCCTGGTGTTATATTCATATCTTATAAGTGATAATGTTCTATCACATTACCTCACATGTAATCAATACTAACAAACTAATATAACTCATCACATTGATTTAACTAAGGACTTAGTACATGTAAAATACAACTAGTATAAGCATAGTGTGAATCCCATCATATAGAAATCAGATCAACCTGGAACTAACTACTCTTATGATTAGCAATTCTATTGAGTCCATATAGCTTATTGAATAATGAACAAGTACAAGTTTTAGCATGGTGTAGATAGTAACATATTCTAGCTATAACAAGTAGAACTAGTGTTATATATAGTATTACACATCATGTAGGGGCAATGGTGTTAACTATGATCAAGCAGTGTAAGAGTAATGTTCACTCTATAGTCTCTTGCTTATTATAAATTTGTACTAATTCAAGCATATTAGCTCATGATTAGTAATAGAGTTCGTATAATAAATATGTTTTCTTATGGATAGCTAGTATGCGAAAACCTATGTATTCATCATATATGTTACTCTGTAACAATAATAAATACGTGTCTAGTGGTTACATAAATATCTTAGTATCGGTAATCAATGTTTATATCTTTTAATCCTATAGTTACACTTGTTCTTTAGCTCTTACCTTTCATGTATTGGTATAATCAAGTCATGGATTGATTCATAGTTATAACAAGGATACATAGTGTAATACTCACATATAACATGAACTAAGACCATTGTTATATCATACACAATAAGAAAACGCTATTGAATCATAGTAATAAGGGGAATACAACTTACTAAGAGATCAGGTTCCATTAGTATATGGGTCACACTAGCTTAACCTCAGATCCTTAGTCATTAAATCTATAAATCAATAAATATGGTATATCTAGTATATTTATAGATATCAACTAGAAATTACTAATCTGATATATAGATTTACTAATTTGGTGTTAAAAGATTAAATTATATATATATATATATATATATATGGGTTTGATTACAACGGGTTTGATTCATGTTTCTGTACACTCACTGTATCCCTATTGTTTCCATGATACTGAGCTTGTTAGACTAGCTAATACACTAATCACTATGTTGTAATTAATGGGAAACATACACTTAATGAAACACATATTCTGTATAATACACAGCTCATGGTTAAGCTTCTATCATCTTAATGTAAGCTTTGTAATTTCTTTACCATTTATAACACTATGAAAGGATATAGAATACTCATTAGTAAGAGCTTGATTTAACCTCTTTCATGGATGATAGTTTATAGCGATTAGATACGTATTACTATGTTTTATAAAGAAGCTTTATGATTACACTTATTTTATAATGTATGTAACACTGATTAGATTGAGTTGTTGATTATGGAGATACATTACCAGTTGTCTTAAATAGGTAAATTGGTTCCAATCAAGTAAGCTAAAGTAACACCATAAGTATCAATCAAGTAAATATTAGTAATTTGAATATAGATTTATAGAGTGGTGCATAAGAAGATGCAATATTTGGGCCAAGATTATCTGCACCAGATGTATAAAACCTATTGGTGTAGCACAATTTTAATTTTTTTGGTCATGAAAATATGCAATGGATGTAAACTGATTAGATTAGATTGAGTTGTTGATTGTAGCATGTTTTAAATTTTGTGTTCTGTGATGTATGGAAAATTGACTAGATTGAGTTGTTGATTAGATTAGATTGAGTTGTTGAATGTAGCACAGTTTTAATTTTCTTGTTCTATAATGTATGTAACATTGATTAGATTGAGTTGTTGATTATGGAGATACATTACCAATTGTCTTAACTAGGTAAATCGGTTCCAATCAAGTAAGATAAAGTAACACCATATGTATCAATCAAGTAAAGATTAGTAATTCGAAGTTAGATTTATAGAGTGGTGCATAATAATATGCAATGTTTGTGCCAAGCATATCTGCACCAGATGTATCAAACCTATTGTTGTAGCACAATTTTAATTTTTTTGGTCATGAAAATATGCAATGAATGTAAACTGATTAGATTAGACTGAGTTGTTGATTGTAGCACGGTTTTTATTTTTTTGTTCTATAATGTATGTAACATTGATTATATTGAGTTGTTGATTAGATTATATTGAGTTGTTGAATATAACACAATTTTAATTTTTTTGTTCTATAATGTATGTACCACTGATTAGATTGAGTTGTTGATTATGGACATACATTACCAATTGTCTTAACTAGGTAAATTGGTTCCAATCAAGTAAGATAAAGTAACACCATAAGTATCAATCAAGTAAATATTAGTAATTCGAACATAGATTTATAGAGTGGTGCATTAAATCTATAGATTAGTAATTATAGATATATATATGGTGCATTAATTTGGTGTTAAATCTATATATGATATATTTATAGATAAACTAATTTGGTGTTAAAAGATTAAATAAAATTTCCAACTAAAAGTAGAACTAAGTGCTTCCTTTCCTGTTGTGATTCAGAATAGAGATAATGAAGGAAGTAGAGGAGTAATTAAACTGATCAGCTCAGTAGTGGTACTAGTTAGTGAGAAGTGCTCTGAGGTTGATAATATAGTATTGTTTTCTGATATATCGATATTGCATTTCCAGTGGCATCTTAATTTCTTCACATTATTATAGAGAAAAGGGTGGAAGGGAAAGGGGGAACTCAAACTCTATAGGCCTGCTTCTCACACTGCTGGTTTATTGAGGCCCAGGAAAGTGTTAATTATGTCTATACAACTTAAGACGGTCTTCACTTCAATGGATGAGACTCTATTAAGGAGGCTTGTTTTTCTGTTGGAACCAACACTCACACAACAATCACATACACGTTTCATTAAGCCAATAGACATGCAAAATCACCGCTAACTCTTGCTCTAGGGTGGGTAGTTCCTTCGCTGCTACAACAGACCAATAACATAGAGAGGAGACATAGTTATCTATTATATGGTTAATTTGTTAGGGATTGATTTTTGAATGCGTGGTTCCCTAAAAAAAACAACTGCTAGAGAAATACGACCTGAAATAGGATCTGTTACTGGTGAATCTACATCTCAATCTAGTCCTGCTCCCTAACGGCTCTCTTTACCTGCCTAAGCGGGAGTCCCCACCTCTACTGTAACTAAGGCTTAGTCATTTTTCTGCTCCCCCGCCCCAGACTGTCAATCAAAGAGAAAATAACTAGAAATAAGAGGTTGATTGATGCACATGCTCATTAGTGGCCAAAAACAACAATCGCTAGAGAAATAAGACTTTCTCGAACAAACCCGAAATTACGTACATGATGGTAAAAGGGGTTTTTTCTTATGAATTCCGACGAAACAGGAAGGATGGGATAAACGGGTAAGATGAGTTTCAATTCAAAGAGACTGCCCATATAAACTTAAGCCCAAAAAAAATGCCCACAAACCACACTAAACAGGTAAGATTAGTTTTGAACATGCCTACAAGTGAAAGCTTAAACTGGGAAATTTTATTTTGGCGAGGAAAAATTGACTTACGAAGAAAATTTATAAACATAATAAAATTTACAAAGCTATCAATAAACTAAAAAAACTATCAAAACTATCAATAAACGCATCTCCAATGTATAAACTATACAAAACTAACAAAACGATCAATAAACTAACAAAACTTCCAATAAACTAACTAAACGTATAATCTATACAAAATTAACTAAACTATCTGGCACCTGGACCAACGCAGATCCAATGTCCGCAGCACCAAGCAACACCAACGCAGCACCAACTCAGCTCCAACGTAGCACCAACACAGCACCAACCCAACTCCAACACAGAACCAACGTCCGTAGAGCCAACGTAGCACCAACGTCCGCAGAGCCTATGGATATTGACAATTTGGGAAAAATACAAGGTAAGCGATGTGAGGGTAATATATAAACCATTTGTTCGGTCGAAAAAATTATTTCGGCCGAAAAAACGTTCGGCTGAAAAACATTTTCGGTCGAAAGACTCTTTTGGCCGAAAAGATTTACCAGAAATTAAAAAAAACAAAAAACGTCCGGCTAAGATGGTAGAAGACAGTCGAGGTCATTGTCCAAGTAGTGTTTGATTTGACGTCCAATTGTTCGGCCGAAAAGAGGTGTCTTTCAACCGAAAGAATGTTAGTAGGAATTTTGGAAACCTGATTCTCACAAAAGTGTTACCCAACAACACTTAATTCTAATATTGTTACAGTTTATTTATGCCAAGATTTTAGCCAAAGTAACGCACAATAAAAACACAATAATATTTAAATCAAAATATTCATAACAATAAATAAAACTTGGAACTTTAGGGAAGCCACATGTTGAGGACTATGTTCCTCCCAACCTTAGACTAGAGTCTCTCTCACCTTTGTCACCCCCGAGCTGAGTTCAAAATCTAAGGGGTTGCCTATGTGACCTCTTGCAAAATTGTGAGCTCTAGTTGTTGTGTGTAATATTTGAAAATTCACTTTGTCAAGTCAGTTTATGCGTAGCCTTCCCAAGCTATCACTTTTTCTCCTTGGAATGACATCCCATTCCGTTGTCATGACTTCTTTTATTTTGCCTAGGACTTGTGACACTTTTCTTGAGCCTCCTTCTCACTTACCACTTGTCAGATTCAATTTTACACATGTTCACAGATTCTCCTATAAATATAGAATGTGTCTTTTTGAAGTTAAGTTAAATCTAAAACTTGTCTCAGTCTGCTGCTACTTGGCCAACCCCTTTGGATTCCTAACTCCCTCTTTAACAATTGTTTCAACATGTGCCCCTTTTTCCACATGTGTTTATTTTCATAAAATAATAAGGTTTTACAATTCAATTTCGATCAATCGACCAAATTGTCTTTTCGGAAAAATAATTTAAATTCTAAAATACAATCAAATAAATAATAGAAATAATAATTAAAAATCCAAATTGTGGGGTATCACGATGAATTTTTTAGAAATTTTGTTTTCCCATATAATAACGAATTTAATTAGTGAAAAAACAAATTGCCTAAGAAAACTTTAAGGGAGTTTCTCCTCAAGAATGTGTTCAATATTTACATTGAACTTTTTTATTGTAAAAGTTTGATTTGTTGTTTATATCCAATTTGTTTGGATTTCTATTTTTTTCTAGCTTGACAATGATCCAAGAAAGGATTTTATTAAATGCATTCTCATACTATAATTCACAAGATAATGCTGAGGAATCCATTAGAGGATTGTAGTATTCAATATAGGATACCCATTGGATAATTGTAATATTCAATATAGGATACCCTATAGAGGTTTCTTGGAATAAGGAAGCATATTTGTCTGTAGATTTTAAAGAGAAAGTAAGACTTGCCGATGTATATGTTGATTTCTCATATGGAATATAAATCTTTTTGTATGGAAAAAATTATATTTTTTTAATTTCTTGATTGTATTAGCTTAGGGTCCATATAACTAGAATAATATATATATATATAACAAAAGTTATCAAGTGTGAATAGTGATAAAGCCCCTGAATGTAGAATATTCTTTCAAGTTTTTGCACTCTATTTTATTTTCAACATCAAGAGATTCAATTTCTTTCTAAATTGAGAAGAGATTCAATTCCTCTTGAAATTCATACATTTAAAGTTAATATGGATCCATGTTAGCTATTGAACTTCTAAGAAACATCAATGTTAAAAAATCTATAAAACAACATAAAAAAAAATCACTTCATCCTACTTTTTATATTATAGTAATGTATTTTCACCAAGAATTTTTCTAGAGAAATCAAATCATCCCATAGAGGTTGTAACTAGGGCCTATAAAACTAGACTCCTAGATCTTTTGGCAATGTCTAAAGACACCTTTATCATTTTTGAGTTAGTGAATATATCTTTGTAAGATCTACAATCTTTAACTTGGCTCCACATTATAGTTGGTTTTAAATTGACCTTTATTTTGTTCCAATTGTAAAATAACACACTGTAACCATTGCTTATAAAAGAAAAAATCAGATAAACCATTCTAACACATCAGTGTCCCATTACCATTTAGGACTTTATCATTATTAAATAAACATAATATATACACTTCCAACTCAAATATTAAAAGTATTTTTCTCATAAATCTAGTATATCATATAATGTATAAAAAAAATTGTGAAAAAAATCATTTTCAAACAAATACAACATTTAAAGCCATACATATTTGGCTATTGACATGTTTATTTCAATTTTCTAGTTTTTTTTAATTTATTTATTTTTAAACATTTTTAATATGTTTAGCTAATTAATTTTTGTGTATGACATTTAATATAATATGTTATTAAATCTTTAAAACAGTTCTTACAAACTATCAATATATGTATCATATAAAAATAATTTACACTTTATTATCACTATATGTTCACATTTTTTAATTATTACTTACACAATATATATTATGAGTTTTATATTTCTTTTTCTTTATTTATAAAATGGTAAACATAATTATATTATAGAAAGTATATAATTATTTTGGTATTGGTATTGTTATTGATGATTAATGTTCATTGGTTTATCAGACTTTAAGTAAGAGATTATTTGCAATTCTTTATAATAAAAAAATTGTTCCTGAAAAGTATTAAGAAAATATTTTTAAGATCACCATAGTTTTGTTGACTTGAAAGGTTAGGAATGTTGGTAAGGTGACAGATATTTTGAAATTGAGATCTAATCTCGGTATAGGCTGGATAATCTAAGAGAAAGTGTTTTTCATCTTCAACCTTCTTAGTGTAACAAATTAATGCAGGCACACCCTGCTATGTCGAAGCAGATCTTCGATTCCGCCATTTACTGTACTGGAATCTTTCTTGCATACGGTCTTCATCATTCTTTGACAGGGCTAAATTTAGCTAACTGTCACTAGGTTGGCAATTCTGTTCTATTTGACAGGATTCTTATTGAATTTGGCGAATTAAGCACCTTTTGTTTTATTAGCACCCAACGGAAATAACTTTATGCATGATGTAAGCACTTTACGACCATACATCGTGACCATAACMCAGYRGAGAACACAYTAACATTKTTTTTATACTTACCATAACATTTCCGTTCCCATTCACCRATGGACGCGTGGCCTCRAYGGAAATCCCCAAAACGCATTGAAATTTTGACCATCCACCTTCCGYTTGTGATCTGGGCCRTCTATTCCTTGTTACTGGACTCCGTTTAGATCTCATTCGTCCATTTCCTGGATGATTGACACCATCGATCCTTGATCTCCTCGAGTTCTACTMTGCTTTCCACCATAAACCCCGATACGTACAGAATGAAAATATCAATTCGTTTCTGTATTGTTTTCGATTCCAGGGGTCTTTAAACAACATTGACAGATCGTATATATATTCCAACAATCAATACGCAGATGAACAAAATGTTAACATATACAGATTGTATTTAAAATCCAGGGTCTTCCTCCACTGTAACGTTTTCTAGTAACTTACAATTCCTTGCAAATTGGCTTAATTCATACTTTCAGCTTGATTAATGAATCAATCGTATTCAATAAATGATAACAGAAATATCACAATATACACAGATGGATAGAATGATCACCTATACTGAGATTGAATTCCACAGAGTAGTAAAACCTTCTTTACAAACTTGAATTTCCCCAATAGATATTTTACAAAACAGAGCAATGAGTCTCTGCGTATGCTCCAGGAATTAGATTCCGAGCTTCTCCTTTTCATCTACATTCAAGCTTCCTCCTCTTCGATCTCCTATAACTCTGTGAGCTAAACTTCTAAGAGAACCTAGCTGCCTAACACAACACTCAGGACTTGTATGTATTTACAATGGAAAAAATATGTTTTCAGATCCTATGATTAAGGAACAGATTCTTTAATAAACTCAACTGACCCCTACGAGTCATCAGTGACTCACTAACCATTAACAAACCCTATCTTATCTTTTTACAAGTGGAAAGGATCTAGAATCCTTGTCAATTATTCAAATTTTCCACAAAATAACAAATTATACAAGTGTGAGACCCTAGGTCTCTTTGAATTCTCTCAACTTTGATGAAGTCATGAGTGACTTCATTTTCATGAGCCTATGCTCCTGCATCACAAATATGGCACACTCTTTCATCCCATGACATTTTAGGAATTGACCAATGCCCAGTTTCACTATGGAGCTCATGAGAATTTGTTCTTATCTTAGCAATGTATATCTTAAAAACAATTCTTACCTTAGCACTGGTTATTTTTTATATTCTTATCTTAGCATTGCTTATTTGTTATTTTCTTATCTTAGCAATGCTCATTTCCTTCTTTTGAGCAATGAGATTTATTGAGATAATTGGGGACCTCGTTGCACCAACCAACATTAACCAACATTAGATTATGGAAAAGAGAAAATAAACGCTATTGGTTGTAGTTCAAGGATGTAAATGGTCTAAAAGTGGAAGGTGGGGGAAGTTTAGATGGGCATAGAGTCTCCCGGTGGACGTGTAATATGTCTAGCTAATTAATTTTTATGTATGACATGTATTATAAAATGTTATAAAATCTTTAAAACAATCCTTACACACTACCAATATATGTATAATATAAAAATAATACACTTTAGTATCACTATATGTTCACATTTTTTAATTATTACTTACATATTATATTATGAGTTTTATATTTCTTTTTTTGTATTTATAAAATGGAAAACGTAGTTGTATTACAGAAAGTATATAATTATTATGTTATTGTTATTGATGATTAAGGTTGATTGAGACATAATTGGTCTATCGGGACTTAAGTAATGGATTACTTTCAATTCTATATAATTTTGTTTTTGTGCTCAAAAATCTTTAAGAGAATCTTTCCAAGATCGCCATAGTTTCGTTGACTTCAAAGGTTAGGAAGGTTGGTAGGGTGACATATATTTTGAAATTGATATCTAATCTAGGTATAGGTTAGAAAATCTAAGAGAAAGTGTTTTTCATCTTCAACCTTCTTAGTGTCACAAAGGTGAAACACTCTTTCATCCCATGGAATTTTAGGAATTGACCAATGCCTAGTTTCACTATGGAGCTCATGAGAATTTGTTCTTATCTTGGCGATGTTTATTTTTTCTTTATACTTATTAAAACAGAGAGATATTTTTGATATTCTAGATTTGGGTTGATTACCTCCTTATAATATCTTAATTTTTTTCTTTCTCTAACTCTTTATCACACCACATTTTCTCCTTAAATTTTGATTTAACAATATTTTTAACAGTATCCTTATTTTTCAAAATGGTCTCTTCCATGATTCCCCAATGGCTTAGCCAAGACTGGGCATCTTTATTCCATTCTTGCTTGAGTCGAAGGTGGTTAGGACTAGAGTTTGAAGAAATTTTAGGAAGTCTCTTGTCTTCCATGTTGTGTAACTTGTTCTTATACATTAGCTATCTAGTCATAGCCATGATCTCAATGGGGGAATGGCTTGTCTCTAAGAGGACGATGAGATAGGGAATATTTCCTTTAATTTTGAGATTATAATTTATAAAATTGTTTTGGATTTTCTCTATCTTTCTCCAGGATTCTCAACAGATATTGCATCCCCACACTTCGCATCCATAAAGAATAGCATGCATAAAAAGAGTCCTAAAGAGGAGTTTCTTCTTATCCCATATCCAAAGATTGGTTGATCTATAATTGTTTTCAAGCCCATAATAATCTTTCCATCCTCCAATTATCCTTTTCTCAATGCTATAATTCCAATTGAGTTTTTGGTGAATAGCGATTCTAAGATATTTGCATGAAGTCACTTCCTCCAAGTTGTTGTTGTCATATACAAAGGTATCATAAGTGATCTTGTTGGATTTAATGATCATGACCTTAGTATTATCAGTATTAACAATCATACCCATATTGGAGACTCCTCACCATAAGAACAATATCATCAACACAAACAAGATTGATCACTAGACCTGTGAGAGTAGGGCCAACACAACCTACTTCTTCCAAGCAATATTCTAACTTCTCAATGTATATGCCAAAAAGGGTAGGGGCCATGGGGAAACCTTTCTTTACTCCAATATTTGATCTGGATTATGTTTGGAACGAAATGAAAGTAGAGAAATTACAATGAAATACTCATGAAAATTCCAGAAACAGAGAAATACAACAATAATTGATTTCTATCAATGAAATAATTGTAAAGAGACTGTAAAAATACAGAGTGCAAGACTCGTTAGAATGGTGGCAGCTTTATTTCTGAGAAGAGATGTGAGGGCTACACTCATTCGCAAGAAGATCATTACAATGAGCCTCTGAAGGTCTTTGAAGGCTAGGCATAAATTAGTTAAAAGAGTTTTAAACACCATCCAATCCTCATAATTTCCAATTCCTAAAATGAGTACATCATCAACAAAGAAAAGATGTGAGATTATAGTCTCAGCAACAACTTTTAGTCCATGAAACGACCCTGCTTCCATGGCCTTTTTCAATAATCTGCTTAAGCATTCGACAACCAAAAGGAACAACAAAGGGGAGAGAGGACAACCTTGTCGTAAACCTCGATAGCTCTTGAATAAATCAATAGAGGATCCATTTACTAGTACTTCCATGTTAACAGAAGTTACACATGCCATAATCCATTGGGTAAGCTCCCATTTTAACCCAATCTGAAATAGCAATAAACATAGAAATTTCCAACTCACTTTTTCATATGCCTTCTTTAAGTCCAACTTCAGAATAATTGAGCTTAGTTTCTTAGACTTAGCAGTGTGTAAACACTCTTGATATATCCCCACAACATCAAATATAAATCTATCTTTAAGGAAAACAAATTGTTTGAAGGATATACTTGAAGCCAATTTGTCTTTTATCCTGGAAGCAATGATTTTAGAAATCACTTTATATACAAAGTTACAAAGGGAAATAGGTTGAAAATCATTAAAATATTCTGGCTTGCTCACCCTGGGAATAAGGGAAAAGAAGGTATCATTAAGAGCTCCCAGAATATGTCTTGCAAATCTCGATTCCTCAATAGCCTTATGAAGATCCTCCCCCATAAAATCAAAAAAATCCTGGAAAAGTTCATGTGTCCACCCATTCGGGCCGGGGATTTTATCCGTTAGCATTCTGCAGACAATTTATTTTACTTCCTCTAAAGTGACATATTTTCCAATCTCATCACTTTCAGCATCATTAAAAAACCTGGGTACATCCTTGAGTACATTGATTTGTTTACAAGTATCGGATGCATCTATCGTGCTATATTGTGCTTTAAAATGGTTAAAAGTAGTCTCCTTAATATCATTTTTTGAGGATTTGTAATATTCTTCATCATCAACTATATCCCATATAGTATTTTGGCATCTTCTTTGGGAAGCATATTTATGAAACAATTTGGTGTTTTTGTCACCTTTATCAATCCATATTGCTCGATTTCTGAGCCTCCAAGTGGATTCTTCTGTTGCAAGTATTATATCTTTCCTTTGTTTGAGAGACCTCAGTAGGTCCAAATCTTCCTGCATGAACACCTATGAAGGGAATTTCTCAAAAATCTCTGACATTTTTTGTTCTATGTTATGAAGCTTTGTGTGCAATTGATTTTTTTTTATTGTCTGTCAGTGGACTACTGATTTCTTTAAATGCCTCAATTTTTCACACAACATGTGGATAGAAGATAAATCCAACCAACTTTCCATATATTTCCAAGTGTCCCTAACAAGAGAAGAAAACCCCGAATCCGATATCCAGGAGTTGTTGAATTTAAAGGGAGGGGCGACTTTCTGGGATGTCTTCTCAAACTGTAAGAAAATTGGGTTATGATCCGATATGGTGGAGTTAATGATCCAAGATAAAATTTTACTATGATTTCCAAGTAGATTTTCATTAATAAGAAATTGGTCCAATATTTTCAAGATACCAGCAAAAACAACTCTGCCATTTCTCCATGTAGGTGCCAGTTGGGTCGGTTGTATATCCACTAATCCAGTTGTGAGTAGGATATTTGAAAAGTAATCTGCAAAAGGGTCACTCCTAGCCAAGTTCCCCCACACCTCCCTGGAGGTAAGAGTGAAATTAAGGTCGCCACCTACTATGATGCCCTCTTCGCTTAGTAAACAAAAATCTAATAAGGGTTGTCAGAAACTTTCCCTTTCTTTGTAAGGTGCATAATAGTTGAGGAGTTTCACTTGTTCAACAGAATGCTTAAATCTTCCCTCCAGAAAAATACATGCATTAGTGTCAAATGCACATAACTCAACATAAGTTGGGTTCCATCCAGACAATAAACCACCTGAACGACCATTTGGGTCCAGAGCTACAACATTCCACACAAGAAGACATTAAAGAAAAAAAGTTTTTTCCTTTTCACCATCCACCAAGGTTTCTTGCAGAAAGACAATGTCAGGTTTAACCTGTTTCATAAGTATTTTGAGGGATGATAATTTAGTGGGTCCCCCAAACCCATGAAGGTTGAAGGATAGAATAATCATAAGGGAAAATCAATGATCAATTGGCTTTCTCTAAGGGTCGAGGAAGAAATCCTATCAGAGTTGGGGTTTAAGGAGTCAGGGAGAGAGGGAACTTGTGAGATATAAGGATCAATAAGAATCGTGGACAATGCTCTGAAAGGTTCCAGACCACCTTCAATAGCTCCAGGAGGTTTCTTAGGGATGCGGGGTCTAGGATTTTTGCGAATAGTCACATTGGATTACTCGGAAAGAGAAGGCTTAAAAGTATTGTTGGAAATAGGAAGGTGCGAGGGCGATAAATCCACAATAGTCTTGGTCTTAAGGTTTTGTGTGTCAACAGGACATATATCTCCAACCGGAGGGACAAAGGGACAAACCAGGAGAGTACACTCATCGGCAAAGGGAACAATAGGGTCAATTGAAACCATAAGAGGAGAGGAACAACATGTAATTCCGGTACTAGGCAGACCCTTTCCATTAGAAATAATCAGTTCATAACCCACAAGAATGGTAGGGGCGTCAATTGTCAAAACAAAGTCTAAGGGGGGAATAGGTTGAGTATCACCAGGAGAGCACAGAAGAGTGCTTACAATACCCATCCCTTTTGGATCTAAGTCTGGACAAAAACCTGAATCATCAACCTTCTTCATAAGGATGTCCCAAAAGTCTCTGAATATCTCATGAACCCATCTTTCATTATTCCTTAAAAAAATGAACTCATCGGAGGGCAGTTTATCAAAAAAAAATGGGAAAAAAAGTTGCATCTTACCAAGGAAGGAGTCACTGTCGAAAATCGCGGTTCTTGAACTTCCATCATGGGCTACTAGTGTTTTTGGTCGATTTGAGTCGGATCTGCGCTCGAGGGAATCCGAACAATATGTTTTGAGATGTCTTGGTTGTCAACATGAATGACAACGGAAGGGCTCCCTCCAGTAGTCAATTAGTTGACAGAGATGTGTGTCCCCTGCAACAATATCAATAATGTCTGGTAACCCTCTGTCGAGATCCAATTCCACCAGAACCCAAGCAATCCACTTGTTACTCCAACGAGTGATCATCAAAGTAGATAAATTTCACAACCGACTTTGCAACGACTTCAAAGGTTTTAACTGACCAGCACTCGATTGGGAAATTCGGTAACAACATCCAAAAAAACATTTTCATTAAGCTCTCAGAGAGAAGGTTGAATCCAAGGTACCACCGCTTGAGCATTAAAATGCATCTACCAATTATCCAAGGAGAGTTCAAAACTCTCGGAAAATCTCCCTCAGACAGAAAGTGAAAAACCATCCAATGATTTGAGGGGAGGCTAAATCTAGGGAAATATCCAACCAAAGGCTTCCAAAAACTTAAAATCCAGTCTGTCAATTGAACCTTATTCAATTTAGTGTAAAAAAACTTACCAACTAGAGTTTTTTATTTTAAAATGGCTACTATGTCCATTGGAATATCCTTCCCGAGGATGCAACAGGTCTTGGCCTCCCTAACTTTCCAAATATTGAGTTTATGGTGAGAGTGTGCATTACTACCAGAAACCCTATTGCGACCGACACCTCCTACTCACTGTGGTGGCTTCCTCACAGGTAAGGGCATCAAAGTAACACCATGGCAAGGTTTTGCAACGGTTTTTGATTAAACATATCCACAACCGTCTCGAGGGAGGCTTCCCATGTGCCTACCCTTACCAAGATGTGTTTCAATCACGTGAACAAAGTCGAGTGCGCATCCACATCCTGGATCAGGGGACAACTGTCATGAAGACATTGTAGGCTGGTTCGGGTTCTTAGCAACTTTCATCATCCCATCTGACACCTGACGCAAGAAATCATACATTAGCTTGTAGGTTTCATCAGCCAGGAAGAGGCCTTCACTGGCCCACAAGTCATCTTCATCTTCCCACGTGAGATCCACTGGATCTGTCATCTAGCCACATAAAAATCTTAGGTACAACTTCCTAGTTCCGGAGTACCAGTCAGGGTCTTCACTGCTTTTCCACGAAGGCTACGAAAAACTACGAAAAAAAAATGTTAGGGGACATTAAAGTTCCTTGACTCTCCAACATTTGATTGTGACACAGAGATAATCCATTAAACATATATTTATTCCTTATTGTATGCATAACAGATTTATCGTCGTTATTGGATTAGATATATATATATA
>ML815458.1:277195-288771 GCA_009831015.1 Picea engelmannii | reverse complement strand
TGGCCTAAAGCCGACATAAATAAAATAACATTACTAATCTAAATCACAACTAATGGCCTAAAGCCGACATAAATAAAATAACATTACTAATCTAATATGCCCCAATTAAGTGGTAATGAGCCAATATTAGGGCTTAACAGGTACATGTTGAGTACATGGTTGAGACAAGTAGTTGATGAGTTGGCACATACATGAGGTGTATAGTTGATGATGTTGGTACATATTGATGAGTCATATTTGATGAGTAGTTGACACGTGATTGGTACATACTTGGTACATTGTTGGATAAATTTTTTTATGGTACAGGTTGATTACAGGTTGTTTGGTACAGGTTGGTGCATGGTTGATGCACTTGTTTATGGTACATGTTGATTACAGGTTGAGGTACAGGTTGATGCATGGTTGATGCATGGTTAAGATTTATTTTTACAGTTTTACAATGGTATATCTCACAGTGATAGTGTGACAGTGGTTCCATCATTCTACTTCTACTTCAAGGTGGCAGGATAGGGCAAGGACAGGTGGTTGCAACCACCTTCTAGTTGTAGCCGGAGAACATAGGGGGTTGTAGCCTCCTTCTAGTTGTAGCCAGAGAATCGGGGAGTTGGAGCTTCCCTCAGGTTGTAACCTGAAAAACTAGGGGGTTGGATCCTCCTTCCAGTTGCAGTTGGAAAACAAAGGAAGTTGGTGCTTCCAATGAATGTAATTCTTCAAGACATATAAGAAAAAACATTATGTGGTTTTCTCCCGATTTGGGTTTCCACGTAAAACACTGGTGTACTATGTATGTGTGTGATTGTTTATTTCTTACTACTCATTATTGGATAATAATTCTACATTGATATAACATTTGAAGAAAAAGGATTATAATTACGCTATTACTGATTCACCCCCCCTCTCAGTAATTCAACAAGATTTTGTACTAAAAGTTTGTTATAGTTGTATTGGTCAATATAAGAATACAAAAAAAGGTTTTTCCCACAGTCTATGATTCATACTTTGTTAAAAACATTGATGCTTGTCTACCAAAAATGCAATTGTATCCTTTCATGAGGATTGTGAACTTTTACTAGTATAAATCATACTTTAAAAAACACGTCAAAACCCTTACCTTTTCATTGTCCTTCCACCAGATCCATTAGCCCATACAAATTGATAAGATTTGTCCACGAGATGCATTTCCATCACCAAGACTTGCATAAATCATAAAAGACAAATTATTTATATGAGTAAATAATTAATAAGCAAATAAACATGCATTTAGTTATGTAAAATACTCTAGAAAAAAATTAAGTGGTCGCATACCTTAATGAGCTTCTCTTTGTTTCGAGAATAGGTTATTCTCTACTGAATATGGACAACCACGCGAAGGTGGAAGCTCATATGGCCCCTCCCCTCCCCCCTCACATTTCTCTCAATTCCCCATACCCAACAAATGATTTTATTTATATAGAAAACATATAGCCATTCATGCATAACTAGGATAGTCATCAAAACATATGAACATATAAACATTGAAGCATATGAACATATAAACATTGATAAACATCCAAATACAAGTCATGAATTTATACATCTAATTTTTCTTTGATTTATGTTTTTTTTACTTTCATAAAATTGACAATTGGGGTATCATAATCATCCAAGGACATTGTATTTTGTGTGCACTGTCCTTCTATTGTTTGTGTGTGCACATGTACCATACTTATGGTACGTCGCTAAGAAGGGCGTCGAGGCATCTGTTCAGAGTCTTGAACTGCAACAACAAAAATGATCATATCGATATGTTGAAATATAATTGAAATAACTAATTCATTATTTTGATTAACATTACACTATTACTCTTTACCTGTCTGTGTAGCTGTGACAATTGGTGCATTAATTTATTGTCCACTTGGTTCCTCTCGTAGTTCACCCTCTTGAGCTACATTGTAGTGTCCCCAAGGCCGATCCCTTTGTAAGTCTGATGTATGAAATGAATTGTAAATATGTGTTATAGGCTGGTGAGCCAAGTTTGTATAAGCCGATCGACTTATGTGATTATTAGGCCAAAGAGAGAGCCTAAGGGTTGTAGGCCATGGACCTGATTTTGTACTTATATGTATGCAACACATTAATAAAATATAAACATCGCTGCGTGCAAGCCGACACGATGAATGAGTGATGGGGGACTGAGCATCCATAGAGAGGGCTAGGGATTAGGGGCTGGAAGGTGGGAAAAGGGGCCAAGTGTTAAGCCTAGGGGGCTTAAGCCTTGGGAATAATATTTTATTATTATTCCAAAGGAAATGTGCATTTTAAGTTGTTTATCCTAATTTCTTGGCAAGGGGAAAACGTGCAAAGCAGATGCATGCTGATGGAACGCATGCAGTTCCAAGGGTGACAAGTGTCAACCTTGGTGCATGCGAATAAACGACCAAGATGAGCCATGAGAGGGGTTCTTCTCCATTCTTCCCAATTTTATGAACTAGACATCCCATCCTACCTCTGCAAGAGATACCCTGTACATCCACTGATCTAGAAGCCTGTGTGTTGATGCTAAAAAGATGAAACATCCTCTGTCTGAGTATCGAGCCTATGCGTGGAGTCTTATTCGAAGCCATATCTGTGAGTCCATTCGCCATTGTTGAACCAGTTGGAAATCCCGTGTCTATTTTCCCGTCGACTGTTGTGGCCACGCAGTGATGGACTGCGTGGGGCTTGTTGGCCAGTTTGTGAAACACTCTCTCTAGGAGAGAGAGGTGGTTGAATTGGAAGAACAGGTTGCTTGGCCTGTGAGCGACTCTCTCCAGGTGAGAGAGTGCACAGAGGAAGGAGAGAACTCCTGGAAGAAACCCTGTAGCTTCCACAGAGCTCAGAGACTTCTGGTCCGGTCTGTTGTTGTAACCCAAGGAAAGGGAGGTTAATAGTCGAAGGACTATCTAGGTGACAAAGAAGGTGCATACTCCTGGGGTGGAACATGCATGTGGGGAAGAAGAGTCTGTGGGCAGTGAACATGAGTGGTTCCTGGGAGAGAATTCCTTCCTCGTGACTGTGTGTTTTTCCTGTAACCTCAGCCTAGCCTAGGATTCCTTGCCTTGGGGTGGAGCTTAGTCCCAGCTCGGGGGTGACCTACTGCTGAGATGATGAGTAGTGCGGTCTAAGGCTGGGAGGTTCGTGGAAGGCCTGCACCTGGTTGGTGGAATTACCTCAGTTTCAAGATAAGTATCAACTTATGTTAAATGTTATGTTTTTCATGCCTTTGATGCTTATATTTTATCATGTATTCTGTTGTGCAGATGAATTATGGTTAATGCTATTCTTAAAATTATGATAGCAATAATTAATATGACTTACTCTGAGTTTAAATGTGTTTCATTTGCTTAAATGCATGTTGTTTTATAATCTGAGAGTGGGTGTTATATTTCCGCGAAGTTTGTTAACCGAAAAAGTGGTGTTACAATTTGGTATCAGAGCCAAGGTTTCGACATTGAGCCCAGATGGGCCAGTGGAGTGGTCTTTGGACCGAGGGTGAGAGGAGAAATTGTTTCTAGAGGACCAATTTCGGACCCTGGTATGGTCCAGAGTGTCAAGGAGCTACTTGACCGTGCCTTTAAGCTCATGAGGTATAGCGGTGTTTTGAAACTGCAACGGGTGTGGTGTATGGCCACAGGGAGAGAGGACTCCACACCAACAGTGCTGGAGCCTTAGGATCTATTCGAGAGGGAAGGTGAACCCTTGTGACCGTCGGATCTAGAAAATGTGTGCAGGGATTAAAATCCCTTTTGAAATGCACAGGAGTGGGGAAATCGCGATACGCGAAATCCCAAAAACCCGAAAAACTGTGGAGATCTACGTGGTAGATCTGGGAGGAAGGCTCGACCGTTAGATCTGGTGGAGTCACGCTCGAGTTAGTCATGAAACCTTTCAGATTTCACAAAGTTGGGAGATGGGAAGTGAGGGAGGTGAACACCTCCAAAAACCTGAAACCTGAAATCCCAAAACGATCTACACCGTAGATTGTAGGAAGGGAGTTGACCGTTCGATTCAGTGGAGGAGTAAACTATATTTTTTTCAGGATTTTGGTATATGGAAGTTCGAGATGTGGGGTGCATGAACTCCTGATGCCCGAAAACCCCGAAACGCTGAAAAGATCTGTGTCGTAGATCTGAGAGGGGACCTAACCGTTGGATTTTGCTTGGAATGGATGTGGGCGCATGAATGTGTACCACGTGCCAGTGAGTCGAGAATACAAGTGAGAGTGGTGGGACCAGAAGACGTCACCGAAGGTGATGTGGAACCTCCTGAATGTACCACGTGCCACTGTGGTGAAGGGAAACAACTGTGCTGTGGGCCCGAAGAATAAAGTAATTCACGATTTCAGAATTCGCAAAGGAGGAGCACGAAGGCTCAACACTCCAACTCGCAAAGTCACGATTTGGAGAAGAAGTGCTAGCACTTATCCCTAACCTATGGTCATGTGTAGCAAGCACTAGTGAGGAGGGAGCCATACCCGTATCGCATCTCGGGTATCAGTGTTTGGAGGAAATGAGTCGAGGGTCTTCGACTCACAAACTCGCGAGATCGCGAGTTGCGAAAGGGTGACTTTGGTTATGAAGATTTAACTGTTGGATCTTCGTGGACCGAGATTCCGAAGTTCCGAAGTCCCAGAATTTGCAGAGCCGGATAGAGCTCAGAAAACTTTGTGAAGTCAAAACGTTTTTCTTGTTCACGTTTTCTTATGAATGTTGTAAGTTTTCTTGAAGGTTTAAGGGCCTGACAAACTTTGGTTGACTGCAAGCTGCGTGTGCAGAGTTCAATGAGTGTCAGGACAGCTAAAAACTGACGCCAAATATGGAATTGGAAGAGGTGCAGATTGCCTCCGAAACAGAAGACGAAAGAGAAGGAAAGGATGTCAACTTGGGAGTCGAAGGAAAAAAAATTATTGGGCACGAAAAAGAGATAGATAAAGAGGGACGCATGATGCAACTCATTGAAAAATTGTAGAAAGATGCCCAGGCTCGCCGAGCTGATAGCCGAAAGCTCATGAAAATCAGGGATCGACAGGGTGAATTCAACTTTAAAATGTTGAAGAGCCTGGAAAGAATAGAAAAGAAATTGGAAAAAGAGAGTGACACAAGTAGATCAAGAAGTGTCAGAACCCCTGAGAGCAGAATAAGATCGAGGAGTGGTAGTAGACATTACCGTCTCTCCGCGAAGCATTTTGGCAAGGAAACACACAGTAGTTCAAGCCCGTCCCCTACCAGAAAACATCGAAGATTTGGAAAGGATGGATTGAAAGGGGAGATGAACAAGATTAAGCCTCCAACGTTCGATGGAGAACATAAGAAGGAGGAAGTTGCTAAAACATGGTTGCTTGGAATGAAGAAATATTTCCAACTGCAAAACTACTCCGCTCATGCAGAAGGAAGAATTGCAATGTATCAGCTAAAAGGAAAAGCATCCATGTGGTGGGATCAGTTGGTGCAAGTGCAGCACATCAGAGAGAAATATATCACCTGGAAGGAGTTTAAGAGGTATTTCAAAAATAAATACCCGACCAAAAGATATTATGACAGAAAGATGAAGGAGTTCTTCGAACTCAAGCTAGGTAGCATGACCATTGATGAGTACGAACGAAGTTTCTTGGAACTGCTGAGATATGTTCCATTCATCAAAGATGAGACTGTCAAGATTCAGAGGTATCTGAGTGGAATGCCACCTCCCATCAGTGATAAGATTCAGTATGATGATCCTAAAACCATGGAAGAAACGATAAGAAGGGAGAAATGATTGTATGAACAATAAAGAGAAAGGCCTACTTTTTGGAAGGCTTGGGATGATCAGAAGAAGTTCAGGAAAGAGCAGAGGCAGAAGGGAAACAAGCCTCCCTTTTTCAAGAATAGTCCTCGGGGATAGTCATCTTTTAGAGAGCCTAGGAAAGTTGAAGGGAGTGAGAAAATGCCAAGACCACCAACTATGGAGTGTTAGGGTTGTAAAGGGAATCATAGGTACAAAGACTTCCCCCATAGAAAAGATGAAGCGAGAATTGTCCATACTGTTCAGCAAGTTGAAACAGTGGAGGATATGGGCAGCATAATGTCGAGGATCTACGCAGCCTTGGACAACAAACAAGCAGAATTTCAATCGCACATGATTGAAGTGGAAGGTACAATCAACAATCAACCACTTGTTATTTTAATTGATTCAGGGGCTAGCCATAGTTATATAGATCCTAGAGTGGTGGAAAGTTTTCATTTAACAAGAAGCAAACATGAAAAGTCTTGGCTAGTGAATTTGGCCACAGGAACCAAAAGGAAGGTCACTGAATTGGTTAAGTCATTTTCAGTAGACATGAAAGGAATGAACACTAAGGCCGAATTGAACATTATGCCTTTAGGCTCATATGATTGCTTAATTGGGATGGACTATTTGGACCAACACCATGCCCTTCTGGACTGCCATAACAAGAGGTTTACATGCCTAAACGAAGAGGGAAATCAGGTAACAGTCCAAGGAATTCCTAGAGCCATGGCTGTTAAGGAAATCTCAGCCATGAAGCTAAAGAAATGTTACCGGAAAGGCTATCAATTATTTGCAGCTCGGGTGGAAGAAGCATCCTGAGATGTAGTCTTGAATCTGGAAGACCATGAGGTACTCAAAGAGTTCAAGGACATATTTTAGGAGGTACCTGGACTACCTCCGAAGAGGGACATCGATTTTTCTATAAATTTGATGCCTGGAGCAGCTCCAGTTTCGAAGGCTCCTTATAGACTGAGTAATCCAGAGCTGAAAGAGTTGCAATTGCAGCTCGAAGAGCTACTAAAGAAGGGATACATTCACCCTAGCGTGTCACCATGGGGTGCCCCGGTCCTATTCGTGAAGAAGAAAGATGGGGCGTTGATATTGTGCATTGATTTCCGGTAGTTGGATAAGGTAACTGTCAAGAACAAGTATCCTCTGCCAAGGATCGATGATATTTTTGATCAGTTGAAGGATGCGAAAATATTTTGAAAAATAGACCTCTGATCAAGATATCACCAAATGAGAATAAATGATGAGGACATTAGAAAGACCGCCTTTAGAACAAGGTACGGTCATTATGAGTTCACGGTGGTGTCGTTTGGGCTATCCAACGCGCCTGTTGTTTTCATGTGCTTAATGAATCGAGTGTTGAGAGATTATTTGGACAAGTTTGTCATAGTCTTCTTGGATGATATATTGGTGTATTCCAAGACAGAGGAAGAACATGAGAAAGACCTGAGAATGGTGCTGCAGGTGTTGAGAGAACACTAGCTATACGCAAAACTGAGCAAGTGCTCATTTTATCAAAGACAGATTCATTACTTGGGGCACATTATATCAAAGGAAGGGATCGATGTGGATCCTGAAAAGGTTGAGGCCATTCGAGAATGGTCAGTGCCAAGGAATGTGGGGGAAGTTAGATCTTTTATGGGTCTGGAAGGCTACTATAGAAGGTTTATAGCTGGATTTTCAAGGATAGGTCATTCTATCACTTCCTTGCAAAGGAAGGAGAAGAAGTTCCAGTGGACTGAAGAATGTGAGAGTGGCTTCCAGTGATTGAAGCAGCTGCTAACCAATGCTCCAATCCTAAATATTGTAGATCCAAATAAGGATTACGTAGTGTGCACCGATGCGTGTAAGGAGGGACTGGGAGGAGTTCTCAGCCAAGAGGGATTTGTAGTTTTTTACGAGTCCCGAAAGTTGAAGGAGCATGAGAGGAATTATACCACTCATGATTTAGAGCTGGCAGCAATCGTCCACACCTTGATGAAATGGAGACATTACCTCATGGGAAAAATATTCGATTTGAGAACAAACCATAATGGCCTGAAGTATTTATTTGATCAGCTAACTTTAAATGTCAGGCAAATCAGATGGCTGGAGTTTCTGTGCGAATATGAATTTGATATCAAGCATATCAAAGGGAAAGAAAATAAGGTGGCTCATGCACTCAACAGAAAAGTGCATGAATTACATGCTACAACCATTAGCATGTACAGGACTGAGATTAAAGACAGAATTTTGGAAGCTGCAAATGCTGATTTGCAGTACAGAGGTTTAGTAGCAAAGCTACATCAACATGAGAGACCACAGACCAAAGAAAGTTACACCTTGGGAACTGATGGCTTACTTTTGTATAAAAACAAAGTGTATGTACCCAATGTCCGAGATTTGAAGCTAGCAATTCTGAAAGAAATGCATAATGTGGCTTATGATGGACATCCCAGATACTAGAAAACTGTGGCAGCAGTCAAAAGCCATTACTTTTGGCCGGGTCTGAAGAAGGAAATCACTGAATACATCACCAGATGTATGGAGTGCCAGAAGGGTAAGGCTGAGCATAGGTACCCAGCAGGGTTGCTGTAGCCTTTACCCATTCCTGAATGGAAAAGGGACGTGGTAACAATGGATTTTATCACCGGACTACCTAGAACAAGCAAGTAGCATGATTCAATCATGGTGGTGGTGGACAGGCTTACTAAAGCTGCCCATTTTATTCCACTAAAAACCATCCATAGGGTAGCTGATGTTGCTGATATCTTTTTAAAAGAAGTTTCATGCTTGCACGGAATTCCTAAGACAATTGTGTTTGATAGGGACCCAAAATTCACCTCAAATTTCTGGAAAGGACTGTTCAAGGGATTCAGAATGAATCTGAACTTTAGTACAATGTATCATCCTGAGTCTGATGGTCAGACATAAAGGGTGAACAGAGTAATAGAATACATACTGAGAATGTATGTGATGGATAAACCATCAAGGTGGGAAGATTACTTGCATTTAGTAGAATTCGCCTACAATAATGGGTATCATACATCATTGAAGATGAGCCCATTTGAAGCACTTTATGGAAGAAAGTGCAACACACCAGTAAGTTGGGATAATCCAGCTGATAGAGCAGTGATTGGGCCTGAGCTGCTCAAAGAGATGGAAGATCAAATGATAAAAATTAAACGGAATCTAAAAGCTGTCCAGGATAGGCAGAAAAGTTACGCTGAAGTAACATAACCCATAGATAATTCAAAGTGGGTGACCATGTTTTCCTGAAAGTGAGGACTAACAGAAGTTCTCTGAAGCTGGGAAGTTGCACCAAGTTGGCAGCAAGATTTTGTGGGCCATTTGAGATCCTGGAAAGGATTGGGCCAGTTGCATACATGCTTGCATTACCTGCATCTATGACTGTACATAATGTGTTTCATGTTTCACTTCTTAAGAGATATATACTTGATGATAATCATGTTATCGATTGGAATGTGATTCAGGTGGAACCAGAAGGCGTCCTGCAAGTGCACCCTGTGCACATATTGGACAGGAAAAACAAACATCTCTGGAATCGAGCCATAGAGATTGTAAAGGTCTAGTGGACCTGGTACGGTCCTGAGGATGTGACATGGGAGCATGAAGAGGTTATGCGGGAAGAGTACCCGCATATTTTTGAAAATTTTGGAAAAAACTTGCAGAGACAGTGTAAGGTTGCACTGAGGACAGTGCATAAATAAGGGGAGGGGAATTGTAGTGTCCCCAAGGCCAAGCCCTTTGTAAGTCTGATGTATGAAATGAATTGTAAATATGTGTTATAGGCTGTTGAGCCAAGTTTGTATAAGCCGATCGGCTTATGTGATTATTAGGCCAAAGAGAGAGCCTAAGGGTTGTAGGCCATGGACCTGATTTTGTACTTATATGTATGCAACACATTAATAAAATATAAACACCACTGCGTGCAGGCCGACACGATGAATGAGTGATGGGGGACTGAGCATCCATAGAGAGGGCAAGGGATTAGGGGCTGGAAGGTGGGAAAAGGGGATACGTGTTAAGCCTAGGGGGCTTAATCCTTGGGGGCTTAAGCCTTGGGAATAATATTTTATTATTATTTCAAAGGACATGTGCATTTTATGTTGTTTATCCTAAGTTCCTGGTAAGGGGAAAACGTGCAAAGCAGATGCATGATGATGGAACGCATGCAGTTCCAAGGGTGACAAGTGTCAACCCTGGTGCATGCGAATAAACAACCAAGATGAGCCGTGAGAGGGGTTCTTCTCCATTCTTCTCAATTTTTTGAACTGTACATCCCGTCCAACCTCTGCAAGAGATACCCCGTACATCCACTGATCCAGAAGCCTGTGTGTTGATGCTAAAAAGACGAAACATCCTCTGTCTGAGTATTGAGCCTATGCATGGAGTCTTATTCGAAGCCATATCTATGAGTCCATTCTCCATTGTTGAACCAGTTGGAAAGCCCATGTCTGTTTTCCCGTCGGCTGTTGTGGCCACGCAGTGATGGACTGTGTGGGGCTTGTTGGCCAATTTGTGAAACACTCTCTCCAGGAGAGAGAGGTGGTTGAATTGGAAGAATAGGTTGCTTGGCCTGTGAGTGACTCTCTCCAAGTGAGAGAGTGCACAGAGGAAGGAGAGAACTCCTGGAAGGAACCCTGTAGCTGCCACAAAGCTCGGAGACTTCCAGTCCGGTCTGTTGCTGTAACCCAAGGCAAGGGAGGTTAGCAGTTGAAGGACTGTCTAGGTGACAAAGAAGGTGCATACTCCTAGGGTGGAACGGGCATGTGGGGAAGGAGAGTCTATGGGTAGTGAGCATGAGTGGTTCCTGGGAGAGAATTCCTTCCTCATGACTGTGTGTTTTCCCTGTAACCTCAGCCTAGCCTAGGATTCCTTGCCTTAGGGTGGAGCTTAGTCCCATCTCGGGGGTGACCTACTGCTGAGCTGATGAGCAGTGCGGTCTAAGGCTAGGAGGTTCTTGGAAGGCCTACACCTGGTTGGTGGAATTACCTCAGTTTCAAGATAAGTATCAGCTTATGTTAAATGTTATGTTTTGCATGCCTGTGATGCTTATATTTTATCATGTGTTCTATTGTGAAGATGAATTATGGTTAATGCCATTCTTAAAATTATGATAGCAATAATTTATATGACTTACTCTGAGTTTAAATGTGTTTCATTTGCTTAAATGCATGTTGTTTTATAATCCGAGAGTGGGTGTTATATTTCCGCGAAGTTTGTTAACCGAAAACATGGTGTTACATACATGCTCTTCAATTTTGAGAAGATAATATATAAGTATAATTCAGGAAATAAATATCTACAATCACAGTAAATATTTCTAATTCTGAAGCATACATACCAGAATGGGTACTATGCTCTACACTATCACTGGACATGTGCACCCTTGTATGACGTGGTGTCTGTTGAATATCGCTAGATTCACTACTGCGGTAGCACTGTTGCTTGAAAAAAAACATAAATACTTAGTTAAAGGTTATATAATAAAATATGAATAGACTTTACAAGAATGCTACCGCGGTTTCCTTAGTCATTTGATTTACCTTTGTGGATGGGGAGATAGGAGTCTGGCCCAAGATTTTTCTAAATTCAATCACACTTTTAAAACCATGCTTGTAACCAAGCTTTAGTTCCTCCTCGGTGGCAGCAGCGTTGAACATATTTAACTGTAATGCATAACACCATTAAAAATACCAATAATAAAAACATATATTTGTTTGCTACTGTTAAATAAATATTAACCACAGTTAATCATTTAAATTTTACTATTCGGGCTT
>ML815458.1:233595-246778 GCA_009831015.1 Picea engelmannii | reverse complement strand
CACATGCATTTCTACTCACTTTGACATTTGATTATATGCTACATAGTGGTTTCGAGTGTCCTTGGTTTCTTAAAAGGCAATTGCAATTCGTTGTTTCAATCATGGTTTAGAATGTTATCTTGGCTTGCAACATTGGTTTTGATTTGTTAAAAGCATCCCAAAGGCCCATACTTGATTTTTAGATTTGGGGTTGGTTGAAGGCATGGATTTGTTACAATTTTGTTTCCATGGTTGTATTGGAGTGCTTTCCTTGTTATTTCATGGTGATAGTTTCCTGGAGGAATAAGTGTTGTAGTGCATTGTTTATTTCTATTTGAAGCCTAAACTATATGATATTCAACCCCAACCTATCACTGCAAAATAAGTGTTTGACCTCAACAACGATGATGGCGAACATTTATTGCATGGACTATACTTGCAGGCATATAGTTGCATATAGGGCCAATCATTTGTTAGACAACCAAAGAAAGGATTGGGTTCCATGGCGAGATCTCAAGTAACTTCAAACTGGCCTATCCTAGAATGAGTTCAAATCCTAATCCTGGATGCACTCTTCCTCAATTTAGGCTTGGAATCATCCTACACCTAGTGGAAGACTAGCAAAGAAGGATCCATACAAATTTCATGAAATATAAGCCTACTTTTGGCTACAAGTGGCTATGTGCTAAGACTTTCTGTGAGGGATGTCTGAAGAAGATTTCACAAGTCAAGTCCAAGAAAAAAAAATGGCTCTTTCAGCAGTGAAGCCTTTGGAAGCTAGCACTAGAACCAAAGAAAGATTTTCTCATTTGGTATTTAGTGTTGGGGGATCCACCTGTAGATAAAAGCTTAATGTACCTAGGAGTCCAAAACTAGTGTTGTCTCCATTACAAGCAAGTTGAAACCTTGAAACACTTGTTACAAGTTTCTCACTTAACCAAGTTTTCTTGGGCCTAAGTAGACTCAATCTGTTGTCAACATCTCCTACTCTCCATTACATGGAAGAGAACCCTATTAGGCAATTGTCTTCCTTTGGATATAGAGTTCCATTTTGTTGGAAAAGTTTTCAAGTTGAAGTGATTTATTCTATGAAGGAAACTTAATGAAGTCTTATTTAATAAGATAGAGCCTTCATGAACTTTCTCGTGGTGTGACAACACACTAATTTGTGCAAGCCTATTCTTGTGGATCAAAATGCAAGTGCAAAAGATTCAAATGGAAATGGTGGATTTACAACAACTATTAGAAATTTTTGGGTGGGGCCTACTCTAACATGAGTAAGGAGACACCTAGCCCCTCTCATGTCCAATCATGCCACTCACACCATGTGGGTTGAGTTATTTCAATGGAGGGCGACTTTTTTTGTGTGGGAATATGATGAATATTGAGGACGTTGATTTCTAGATTTGGGGGGAACGAGTTAGAGAGTTTGGGGCGTTTTTTCCTCCCTGTTAGAAAATTTGTGGCTACATGAATCATATTGTCATTTGTGGGGGAAATTTACTCACATTTGGGTGCACCAACACATTTGTGGGGGCGATTTACTCACATCTGGAAGATTTCCCTCTCCTTCCAACACAAAATGGAACTAATGCAAACTTATAAAAAAAAAAGACTATTCTCGCATTAACAATGTAAATTCATGAAGTGTTCAGAGTTACTCACCATCCTCACCCTCGCCCTTGCCCTCACCCTTCTCCTCTGTGTATGCCCTCCTTCTCCTTTGCGTGCATGCCCTCCTTCTCCTCTGTGTGTGCCCTCCTTCTCCTCTGCGTGTGTGCCCTCCTCCTCTCTACTATGTGTGCGACCAAGTGTTGATCCAGCTAATAAGCGCGAGAGTTAGTTCAAATGTGTTTTTTTTTTTCAAAACTATGTTTTGTTATTTGTTTATTTTTTGGTTTATTTTTTTTATTTTATTTTTTATTATAGTTATATATAATACAATTTATATATTATATAATATATATAATTTATAAATTATAATATATAATTTATATATTATATATTATATATATTATATTTAATATTATGGTTCAACATGTCGTTGTAGGCCCTACATACCTAGAAACTTCCTTTAGGACCTAAGGCTTGGGTGTCCTCTCTCAATCTTTTTCAAGGACTCAAGACCCATACCCAGTGCTCAAAATATCCTATTGATGCCCATACTATCACTTGAATGCCAAAGATAACCTCGAGAGGTCATCTATGGTGGTTTGAGGTGTCATTCTTGAAATTTGAGCCCTAGAAGTTGCCTAAAACCTTGAGAGATTGGGTGTGCTAGTTTGAGGTGTCATGTTTGGCCATGGATGCCTAGAAGCTTTGTACTTCGACTAAGCCTTGGGTTCCCCCCTCAACCATATCAAGGTCTTCAGACCCATATCTAATGCTCAAAACCTTGTGATAACACTAATATCATTTCTTAGAGGCCAAGGATACCCCTCTGGAGTTTATGTGTGGTACTTCGACGCATTGTTCATGGCTCTAGATGACTCAAATATTTATTTAGAACCTAAGGCATGGCCTTCTTCCCTATATCATTTCCAAGACCTTGAGACACATACCTACTACTCAAAAACACCTAGCAGCACCGACATCCCCAACCATAGGTTAGAATACCCTCATAAGGCCTTGTGTGGTTATATGAGGCATCCTTATTGGAACTAGCTCGTTGAAAGCTTCCTTTAAGGCCTAAAGTTCATGTTTCCTCCCTTGACCATGTCAAGGCCCTGAGACCCATACCTAGTGCTCAAGAATGTTAGTGTTACCTATATACCTAATTGGCAAAGGATGCCTTTGAGAGGTCATTTGTTGTGGTTCAAGGTGTCATTTATGGGAAGAATAAGAAGTGGGTTGTGAAGAAGATTGTAGCAATGATGTAAGAAACAACACCTCCCACCATGTATTACAAGTCTTGTGAGAGAAAGTGACACACCAAGACTGCTGGAAATTACACCTCGATAAATGCCCTAAGCACTTCTAAAAGCTAAAAGAAGAAGTAGTTGCACTACCATTCTGATGCAGACCCCCAACCCTCTATCGACCCTCGTGTCAAGGTCTGCTACAGGATCCCCTTGAGCCAAAATGGCTCTTTCGATTCCATGTTGGAATCTTCGTTTATCGATCCACAGGTCCTTTCAGCAACTCCCCTGTGCAAACAACACTAGGCGTGAGCTCCGCCTTCTCTGAGCGACCACAACGCTATGACCAAGGCCTATTCCCAAAGGTGCTTGTCGCAACTCACAATCTCACGAGTTCACGAGTCGAAATACCCGACTCTTCCTTCCCAATCTCGCGATATCCGAGATCATGAAATGGGTATAGCTCCCTTCTGTCAGCGCCCTCTGCACGTGACCACCGGCTAGGCTAAACACTAGCTCCCATCACGACTTCACAACTTCACAAGTCGAAGGCTTGAGCCTCCGTGCTCTTCTCGTGTGAACCTCCGAGACCTGAAAGTTAGCGAGGGTTGACCTTCCCTTCGCACTTCTTGCAACTTGCCACTTTGCGAGTTGTAGCGTCGAGCTCCCGTGCTCTTATCCCGCGAATCCCCAAGATGTGAGAAGTCAACGGAGTGTTGACTCCTTTCCTCCTGGTGACGCGTGTCTGCCTTTCAACCACGCGGACCCCACCTTATGGTTCTGCCACGTGTCTCTCGTGCCCAGCTTCAGCACTTCACAACTTCGCTTCCCAAAATGTTGCCTCCTTTGTATCCTGACACCCAAAGTGTCGAGATCCCAAACCCCTTGATACTCCTTATCATAACTCGTGAATTCGGGACTTTCGGGACAAAAGTCTTGACTCTCTAACTGCCGAAACTCGAAATGTCGATCTGTCGAAATGGTTGACAACATCCTTTCCCCTTACTTACATCGCGTCTCATGATTTCGGGAATCCTGGAACAGATATCTCGAGCTCCTATCCTCCAAAATTATGAAATGGCGAATTCTGACTCGTTATTAATGTTGGCCCCACAATGAAACTTCTCACCCTGTCGGGACTTCACACTTCACGATTTCGTGAATCTTGGTGCAAGGTTTTCGATCCTTCAACTCGTGAATCCCCAAAGTGAGAATCCACGAGTGATCCAATGACTCCTGTCGACTTGGATCCTACGGTCCAATCTCTCTTGAGCTTGCACTTGAAGAATGCTTTCCGTAACTTCCCTGCTCCTCTGCAAGATCTGATGGCTCTTGGAATTTAGTGAATTCTCCATGGAGAATTTCGACCGTCCAATTCCTCCTTGACAACTCCTACGAGATGAACAACGTATTCCTTCATGGAACTTGTCCACCTGCAAAACAACTTCACTATGCCTCCTTCCAACACTTCAAGGCACTAGCCCTCTTGACCTTCTCTTTGATATCTTCGAAGACTCTATCCCTCCTGAGCTTGCTTGAAAATCCTCAAGTACTCATGGGGATAACTTCTGCGTGCACTCCTTGTGTCACTTCTTCAAATACGCTCTAGTATTTGAACCTCTTCGACTCTGTGCACTCCCTGTGACAGTAGTCCTTCAATAATTTCACTCAGGTTATAACTCTAAGACTCTACTCGTCTTACGCACACTTTGCACGGCTCCTGTGCTTAACTTTCACTTCTGCGAGAATGAGAACAATGTTATCCCTCCTGAGCTTTCAGAGATAAAAACTCTGAATCCTTGTCAACGCACTCCTTGCAGACAAACTCCATTGCACTCCTTTTAGGAATTTTACTCACTCAGGTTGAGAAACAATTGAAACTCATTCCTTACTCTCTCTCTCTCAGATTTCAAACATTCAACAAGAAATCATTCATACATAGCATAACAACAAATGCATAACAGAAAGAGTAAAATAGCTATAAGCATAGCATTCAACATACACACACAGAGAATATCACAACACCATAAGTCTGAATCAAAGCTTCACGTATTAATTTAGGACTTCTGTACATGGGTGTTTTCAAATACAGTTCTCTGCTTCTTCACCTCTCTGTGCTCTATGATCTATTGATTATGCTCATGTTACAATGATACAAGATGAGGGTGTCTATAGTCTGTTTTCCCTCCTACGCTCTAAACTGTCTAATCTGCATTTAAATGTACCTACTCACATTAATTATGTATTAATGCCTTCACCTACTACAGATGAGAGCAGATCACTCAAGATATATTTACAATATCTAAGTGTGCTTCCTCTTAACTATTACATTAACATCTGCACATTTATTTCAAAACATCTCAAAACACTTTTGCAACGTGCTGAAATGCATTGGCGCTTGTCCCAGCTGTCTTCCGCCTCTGTGCTTGCTTGTTGTTGGTGATGCTCCTACATCATACTTCCTCACTTGAAATTTTTTCATGGGCTCCTTTCCATGAGCTCTCGCACAGTCTTCCCATGCCTTTGGATCTCTTCTTCATTTTCCCAGTCGACATCTTCAACTGGATGTCCCTTCCACTTGACCAAGTATTCAAAATATTCCTTTCGCCTGGTCCTCTTACTAACTCTTTAATCCAGTATGATTTCCATATGTGGCTTCTCTACAACTGGCATCTTTTTATCCCACTGAACCTCTGGTTGTTCACTACCTGCTTCTGCTTCTTCAACTTCATAAGGGTACAAATATGAGACATTGAATATTGGTGAAATTCCGATCCCCTCGGGTAATTCAATATCATAAGCATTTGCCCCAAATTTCTTTATGATCCGGCACGGTCCAATCTTGAGCCAAGAAGACAGAACTAAATTTGTCGCCTATGTTGATCTGTTCTTTGCTTATACTCTTGGCTCGAGTTCTGCAATCGCTCCTTCACCTAGCTGTGAAGCTCCCTCATTGCCTCGGAAAAATCTTCTGCACTAGCACTCCTAGTTGTGTTCTGTTCTGAATCCCTCAATTTAGAAACTCCCCTTGGATGCATGCCATAAACAATTTGAAATGGACTATACCTTGTGCTTCTATTGATTGAATCATTATAAGCAAATTCTGCCTGTGGTAGAATATTGTCCCACTGACTGTGATGTTCAGTCACCAAACTTCTCAGCAAGTCTCCCAAACTTTTGTTGACAACTTCTGTCTGTCCATCTGTCTGAGGATGATAAGTTGAACTGAACAACAAGTTCATTCCCATATTTTTCCATAAGGTTCTCCGGAAGTGTCCCGCGAACTTGGTGTCTCGATCTAAAACTATTCTCCTTGGTAAGTCGTGAATTCAAATGACTTCTTTGAAAAACAGATTCACAATGTGAGTTGCGTCACTGGTTTTATGACATGGTATGAAGTGTGCCATTTTAGAAAATATATCCACCACTACAAAGATCGAGTCGAACCCTCTTTGTGTTCTTGGAAGCCCCAATATGAAGTCCATGCTTACTGCATCCCACAGCCTCTCTGGTATGGGTAACGGTTGATATAAGCATGCATTTTGCCTCTTTCCTTTTGAATGCTGACAAATTCTACATCTGTCCATGAATATTTTGACGTCTGCTCTCATTCCTGGCCAAAAATATGACTCATTTAACTTTGAGAACGTCTTGTCATGATCGAAATGCCCGACCAATCCTTCACCGTGTTTCTCCTTCAACAAATTCTCTCTCATGGAGCATTTTGGAATACAAAGTTGATTACCCTTAAACAATAATCCTTCCTGGATCATGTATTATGTCCATTGACTTTTGTCCCTGAGAATTGGATTCTCATCTGCTTCATACGCCTCCTTAAAATCTGGATCATCTGTGTACATTTCCTTGAGGTTATCAAAACCCAAAGTTTTGACTCTGAACTCCTGCAATAGCAAACATTTCCTACTCAAATCATCAACAACTTTGTTAGTAGTTCCAGAAATATGCTTAGTTACAAAAGTAAAGTTCTTCATGTATTCAACCCATTTAACATGTCTTTGATTCAACTTCTTCTATTGAGTCACAAATTGCAAAGCATGATTGTCACTATATAAGACAAATTCCTTAGGAATCAAATAGTGTCTCCATTTCTTCAATGCCTGAATAATAGCATAGAACTCCTTGTCATACGTGGAGTATTTTATTTTGGATTCGTTCAACTTCTCACTGAAGTATGCTATCGGTCTGTCTTCTTGGCTCAATATTGCCCCTATTGCAAATCCACTTGCATCACGTTTTACTTGAAATGTCTTTTTGAAATCCGGCAACACCAAAATTGGTGGTTCCGTGATTTTCCTTTTCAACAAATTGAATCTTTTCTCAACCTCTTTTGTCCAGTGAAAAGACTTGTGTCTCTTCTTCATTGTGTCCATCATCGGTGCACTAATTCCACTAAAATTCCTAATGAACTTCCTGTAGAAACTAGCCAATCCGTGAAAACTTCGAACTTCAAAGATACTCTTTGGCGATGGCCAATTCTTAATCACCTCCACTTTATCTGGATCCATATTCAACTTGTCTGCAGAAATAACAAACCCCAAATAAATGAGCTCTGTCTTCATGAATGAGGATTTCTTCATATTTATCAGCAGCTTCTCTTGTTGTAGCCTCTTCATCACTGTAGCCAAATGTTTCAGATGCTCTGCCTTTGTTTTACTGAAAATCAGTATGTCATCAAGATACACAATGACAAATTTTTCGATGAAATCCTTCAAGACTTCATTCATCAATCTCATGAAGGTAATTGGTGCATTTGTTAAGCCAAACGGCATAACAAGACATACATACAACCCTTCTTTGGTCTTGAAGGTTGTCTTCCATTCGTCTCCTTATCTCATATGAATCTGATGATATCCACTTTTCAAATCAATCTTCGAAAAAAAAATTGCCCCACTCAAACAATCCATCAAATCATCCATTCTTGGTAATGGAAATCTACACCTGATGGTTATCTTGTTAATGGCTCTTGAGTCTGTACACATCCTCCAGCCTCCATCTTTCTTTGGAATAAGCACTATCGGAACAACACATGGACTCAAGCTTTCTCTAATCAACCCTTTGTCCATTAAATCCTGGACCTATCTTTTGACCTCTTCATTCTCCTGCGGCGTCAGTCTGTACACTGCTTTGTTTGGTAAACTAGCTCCAGGTATGAGATCAATATGATGACTTATACTTCTAATAGGTGGCAACGAATGAGGTAGTTCATCCACTACTATGTCAGCAAATTCTTCCAGCAACTTCTGGATTTCTTCTGGTAAATCATCCACTCTTGTGTTGGTCAAAACAATTCTAGGTTTCCTGACCACAATGAATTGTGGATCTTCCTTCTTCTTAACCTCCTTAAGAAGTTCCTTCCCACTCATGAGAAGTACAATGTTGCTTACTTCAGGTTTCACCTCTTTGTCCTTAATCGGCAACAACATGTGAGTTCTCCCATTCTTCTCTAGGGTGTATGTGTTCTTCCTCCCATCATGAACCACATTCCTGTCATATTGCCACGGTCTACCCAACAATAGATGACAAACATCCATGGGAATGACATCACACAATATCTTATCGTTATATCCTCCTATCTTAAATTCAACTAAACATTGTTTAGTGACATTTACTTGATGTCCTTTTTGTAGCCATGAAACTCTGTATGGACTTGGGTGTTCAATAGTCTCCAGCTCCAGCTTTTCTACCATCTCTGTAGAAACGAGATTGTCTGTGCTACCACTGTCCATGATGACCTTGCATACCATGTCCTTGGTCTTGCAAGTAGTCCAAAAAAGATTGTTCCTTTGCACTGGATTCTCCGCCTCTTTTTCTGGCGTTAAGAGAACCTTCCTCATCACCAGTGATCTTCCACCTTCAGCATCCTCAGCCTCAACATTCCGCCTCTGTGCTTCGAAAATGTGAGTCTCACCTCCTTCTTTCTTCTTATCTATACATTCATAAGATTTGTGTCCATTCTTTCCACATGTGAAGCATTTTATTACTCCACCTATGCCTCTTCCTCTTCCTCTAGTGTGAGGAAAAGTGTTGTTATCAGCATACTGTCCTCTTTGTTCAGTATACTGCCCTCTCTGTGAGCTTCCACCTCTTTCAGTTTGAGGTTGAGGTTTCTTCCACTCTTCCTTAGGCTTCTGATTCCTATATTGGACAATTGTTTTGCCTTTGGGCTGACTTCTGCCTCGGCCTTTTTGGTTTTTCTTTCGGCTCGACTTCTCTTCAGCCTTCAGAGCCATTTGATAAGCATATTCTACGGTCTGAATGATCATCATGCTCATCTCATCCTGAATGTCATATCTCAGACCATTCATATACCTGGAAACCTTTTCATCATCACTTTCGCGATGACCTGCCCTGATGTTTAGCTTGTAGAACTCTTCAATGTACTCCTTCACTGACATAAGCTTCTGTCTCAAATTATGCATCCTTCAAAACATAGTAATTTGATAATCTTTGGGTATGAATTTCACCTTCATCTTTGCGACCATTCTATCCCAACTCCTGATTTTCTGCTTGCCTTTACAGCATCTGTCAGCTTGTAGTCCATCCCACCACGATGTTGCATGTCCTTTCAATCTTGTGACAACATGTTTGACCTTCTTGTCTTCCTTGACATCTTCATAGTCAAAATACGTGTCCAAAGCTCCAATCTAATCTAGAAGCTCTTCAACATCCAAGTTTCCCTCATATACTGGAATGTCCATTTTTTCCCTAGCACTCATTCTTGCAACAGCCCTAATCAGGTGTTCATTTGCTTCATCTTCTACTGCAACTTCTTCTCCTTCATGTCCAGCTTCATCTTCACTTTCAGATTCACTGACATATCCAACATCGGTTGTGCGCCTCTGTTTTATTTCCACGTCCATGAGTCTGGCGCGTATGTTATGCATCTCTCTTTCCATGGCTAGATTTGGCACATGCCTACCCCTTTCTCCTGGCATTTCCCTCTCCTCTGGTGGATCAGGTGTTTGCCTGTCTCTTCTTCTTGGCGGCAAGGTGAATCTTTCTTTTCCCTGCTACAGAAAGCAAAGAAATATTTCTAGGCTCTGATACCACTTGATGCAGACCCACAACCCTCTATCGTCCCTTGGGTCAAGGTCCACTACAGGATCGATCGATTTCCCCTTGAGTCAAAATGGCTCTTTCGATTCCCTATTGGAATCTTCTCTTATCGATCCACAAGTCCTTTCGGAAACTCCCCTGTGCGAATAGCACTAGGCGTGAGCTCCACCTTCTCCGAGTGATCACAGCACTATGACCAAGGCCTATTCCTAAAGGTGCTTGTCGCAACTCGCAATCTCGAGAGTTCGCGAGTCGAATTCCCTGACTCTTCCTTCCCAATCTCACGATACCCGAGATCACGAAATGGGTATAGCTCCCTTCTGTCAGTTCCCTCTGTGCGTGACTGTCGGCTAGGCTAAACGCTAGCTCCCATCACGACTTCACAAGTCGAAGGGTTGAGCCTCCGTGCTCTTCCCGTGTGAACCTCTGAGACTTGAAATTCAGTGAGGGTTGAACTTCCCTTCGCACTTCTCGCAACTTGCCACTTCGCGAGTTGTAGCCTCAAGCTCCCGTACTCTTATCCTGCGAATCCCCGAGACGCGAGAAGTCAATGAAGTGTTGACTCCTTTCCTCCTGGCGACGCATGTCCGCCTGTCAACCACATAGGCCCCACCTTGTGGTTCTTCCATGTGTCTCTCGTGCCCAACTTCGGTACTTCGCAACTTCACTTCCCAAAACACTGCCTCCTTTGTATCCCGACACCCGAAGTGCCGATATCCTGAACCCCTCGATACTCCTTATCGCAAATCGCAACTTCGGGACTTTTGGGACAAAAGTCGTGACTCTCCAACGGTTGAAACCCAAAATGTTGATCCTCCGAAATGGTTGATGATGTCCTTTCCCCATACTTACATCGCGTCTCGCAATTTCAGGAATCCCGGAATAGATATCTCGATCTCCTATCCTCCGAAATGTTGAAATGGTGAATTCTGACTCGTTATTAATGCTGGACCCACAATGAAACTTCTCACCCTGTCGGGACTTCGCACTTCACGATTTTGCGAATCTTGGTGCAAGTTTTTTGGTACTTCAACTCGCAAATCCCCGAAGTGAGAATTCACGAGTGATCCAACAACTCCTATCGACTTGGATCCTATGGTCCAATATCTCCTGAGCTTGCACTTGAAGAATGCTTGTTGTAACTTCCCTACTCCTCTGCAAGATCTGACAGCTCTCAGAATTTCACGAATTCTCCACGGAGAATTTCGACCGTCCAATTCCTCCTTGACAACTCCTACGAGATGAACAATGTATTCCTTCACGGAACTTGTCCACCTACAAAACAACTTCGCTATGCCTCCTTCCAACACTTCAAGGCACTATCCCTCTTGAGCTTCTCTTCGATAAATTCGAAGACTCTATCCCTCCTGAGCTTGCTTGAAAATCCTCAAGTACTCCTGGGGATAACTTCTACGCGCACTCCTTGCGACACTTCTTCAAATACGCTCTAGTATTTGAACTTCTTCAACTCTGTGCAGTCCCTGCGAAAACAATCCTTCAATAATTTCACTCAGGTTATAACTCTGAGACTCTACTCGGCTTGTGCACACTTTGCACGACTCATGTGCTTAACTTGCACTTCTGCGAGAATGAGAACAATGTTATCCCTCCTGATCTTTTGGAGATAAAAACTCTGAATCCTTGTCAACACACTCCTTGCGAACAAACTCCACTGCACTCCTTGTAGGAATTTTACTCACTCTGGTTGAGAAACAATTGAAGCTCATTCCTTACTCTCTCTCTCTCAGATTTCAAACATTCAACAAGAAATCATTCATACATAGCGTAATAGCAAATGCATAACAGAAAGAGTAAAATAGCTATAAGCATAGCATTCAACATACACACACAGAGAATATCACAACACCATAAGTCTGAATCAAAGCTTCATGTATTAATTCAGGACTTCTGTACATGGGTGTTTTCAAATACAGTTCTTTGCTTCTTCACCTCTCTGTGCTCTATGCTCTATTGATTATGCTCATGTTACAATGATACAAGATGAGGGTGTCTATAGTCGGTTTTCCCTCCTATGCTCTAAACTGTCTAATCTGCATTTAAATGTACCTACTCACATTAATTATGTATTAATGCCTTCACCTACTACAGATGAGAGCGGATCGCTCAAGATTTGTTTACAATATCTAAGTGTGTTTCCTCTTAACTATTACATTAACATCCACACATTTATTTCAAAACATCTCAAAACACTTTTGCAACATGTTGAAATGCAATGGCGCTTGTCCCAACTGTCTTCCGCCTCCACGCTTGCTTGTTGTTGGTGATGCTCCTGCATCACATTCAAAAGGAGGTAGCATTAATTAGTTGCACTACCATTCAAAAGGAGGTAGCATTAATCAATGACAGTCCCAAAAAGCAAAAAGATATGACCAAATTATTTCATGACTATATCCACATGAGACAAGCTAAAGTGGATTACTTATTTGATCTCGATTCACAATTGAATTTGATCTCTACACAACTAGTTTAAAATATTGGCCTAGAGACTCATGTTCATTCACAACTATATCACTTGGGTTGGGTGAGACAAGACTTGGATTAAGGATCAAAGCAAAATATGTGGAAAATAACATTCAAGACAAGGCAACAAGGTTTGTATGAATGGTTAGTGATTCATTTGATTTTATGTAATGCACCTACAACTTTCATGTGCTTGATGACCATTTACGATCACCATTTGAACTAGAAACAAATGCAAGCGAGTATGTTTTAGGGGTGATGCTTCTGCAAGGATGGTTGTTGTGTTACCATTCAAAATTGTTTCATGGAGAAATGTTAGACTACCCCACATATGATAAATAACTCTTTGTTGTTGTTCAAGTATTGAAGAAGTGGAATCATTATCTCCTAGGGAAAGAGACCATCATACACATAATATTGTCCCAAGTCTCGGAGACAAAAACATCTCTAATCATGTTAATGCCTCTTAGGGTTGAGAACTAGGTTGTCTCGATGACGGTTTTTCCTTCGTGCAAAGGATGGAGGACCACCATAATGAATGTTCATTAAAAGACAAACCAAATATGAGACTTTGTATTCCGTCGATAGTTCGAGACCTTGTTTTATTATAGTACTCTAATAATCCATTTGGTGCACGAAACCTCAAGGTTGGATGTGTATTACAAGGATTTCCATATAGATCCTCAATGATGAATTGATGATGGAATAAAGTGGGTGTGTGAGTCAAATTTGAGTCCAGAAACCCTCCCATATCATTAAGGCATGTGAATATTCTACCCATGTCAAAT
>ML815458.1:221555-233495 GCA_009831015.1 Picea engelmannii | reverse complement strand
AACATTGAAGGATATGAACATATAAACATCGATAAACATCCAAATACAAGTCATGAATTTATATGTCTAATTTTTCTTTGATTTATGTTTTTTTTACATTCATAAAATTGACAATTGGGGTATCATAATCATACAAGGAAATTGTATTTCGTGTGCCCTGTCCTTCTATTGTTTGTGTGCACTCATGCATCATACTTCTAGTACGTCGCTAAGAAGGGCGTCAAGGCATCTATTCAGGGTCATGAACTACAACAACGAAAATGATCATATCGATATGTTGAAAAATAATTGAAATAACTAATTCATTATTTTGATTAATATTACACTATTTCTCTTTACTTGTTTGTGTAGCTGTGACAGTTGGTGCAGTAATTTCTTGTCCACTTGGTTCCTCTCGCAGTTCACCCTCCTAAGCTACATGCTCTTCAATTTTGAGAACATAATATATAATTATAAGTCAGGAAATAAATATCTACAATCACAGTATATATTTCTAATTCTGAAGCATACATACCGGAATGGGTACTATGCTCTACACTATCACTGGACATGTGCACCCTTGTATGACATGGTGTCTATTGAATACCGCTATATTCACTACTGCGGTAGCACTGTTGCTTGAAAAAAAACATAAATACTTAGTTAAGGGTGATATAATAAAATATGAATAGACTTTACAAGCATGCTATTGTGGTTTCCTTATTCATTTGATTTACCTGCATGGCTGGGGAGATAGGAGTCTGGCCCAAGATTTTTCTATATTCAATCACACTTTTAAAACCATTCTTGTAACCAAGATTTAGATCCTCCTCAATGGCAGCAGTTTCGAACATATTTACCTGTAATGCATAACACCATTAAAAATACCAATGCCAAAAACATATATTAGTTCGCTACTGTTAAATAAATATTAACTACAGTTAATAATTTAAATCTTACTATTCGAGATTTTAGCTTTCCATAGCCACCCTGGCCTAGTTTATGTTGGTCGTGTTTTTCCACTCTGGACTCGGTTGCTTTGGAGGTGTCTGGTAGCCTACATATGGAATTTTTGAAAAAAAAAATAGATATCGGAATTGTTACTTAAAATAGGAAATAAAAACATAAATGATCATATTTCACTAATAATATGACATGTGTTGTACCTTGCTTGACCAGCTCGTGGAAGTCTTCCTTGTTTTTTAAACAAGTTCTCCTTTGCATCCTCTATCAGGGCCTTCACTCTTTCTTTGGAACCATGGGAGGGTGCTTGTGCTTGAGATCTAATTGCAATTTCTCCCTATACTGGGCCCTAGTATATTTTAAGTTCATGTCGGCTAACTGTGTAACCACTTTCTTGTTGGAAGTGTTGTCGAACAAGTTTACCATGTGGTCTATTAAATCATCTTTGTTTTTTCTATCTTGGACATTCCACCGTGTGTGAATGGTGGGGCCAAACAACTCCAATTCTTTGTCATTTAAGTTTCTATAGAAAACATTATTTCTAGTAGAAACATGTTATCCATTAATTTATAATAATCTCAACAAATGTCCATTTCAATTTCATGAAAAAAATGAATCAATTAATTAACAATTACTTGCAATCTTCTGAATCTTGATCAGAACACGTGTCATCCACCAGAAAGGTGACATCTAGTGATCTGGTGCTTTTAATTCATTCTGCTCCATGCAGAATAGTATCCTCTCCATCTATAGTACGTTCCTCTTCGGAGTCACTTGGAGTCCCAGGCTCCGACTCATCATGCTCTAGCGTGTCATGCCGGTTTCTCTCATCAATGGATTCGAGGGGAACCTCAGGAGACTCAAAAAGTCTCACTTGCACTTTGCTATGTCGACATTGTTTTTGCATTGGACCATCACTGCTACCTATAGCAGTTGCAGGATCGACAGGTTCCCCATGCACGGGGTTTAAAAACTCCTACAAACGAGAAACGTTACTTTATCAGATCATATACAAAATATAAAACAAAAAAACGGATATGAAATTGGCATAGCTGATAAAAATATGTGAAGATGCCACTTACCCCAAAATTAGTTATTGTATTTTGTAGCTCTACAATTCTTTCCCTATCCTCCTGTGTCAGGGGTCTTTTGCTAAGAAAACCTAGATATTCCATGTTAGCCTTCTTCAAGGCCTTCGTTACAGTTGTCATTGGGTCAGTCAAATAAAATATTTCGTCCTCATCAATATCCTCAATGGGAGCTTTCCCACGTTGACCATGCCACAATACATTGATGAATAAAATTAATGAGATGAACTTGAACATTTGAGAAATTTAGTTGTTGTAGTCATAAGTTGTTACTATATTTAACATTTACCTGGTGAGGCACAGCAAGTGATTTTCCACGGTCACCCTGGACATATGTAGCGAGTTATTTTCAGACACGGTCACCCTGGATAGATGTTGACACAATAAATCAATCAACAAAAGTTATGAAGTTCACCTTTAACATTAAAAAAATGAAATATTGCAGTAATATCAAAAAAACAATAACAAATTTTCATAAATTTAGTTGTTGTAGTCATAAGTTGTTATTGTATTTAACATTTACCTGGTGAGGCACAGCGGGTGCCTTTCCATGGTCACCCTAGACAAATGTAGCGGGTGATTTTCGGACACGGTCACTCTGGAAAAAATTTGACACGATAAATCAATCAACAAAAGTTATGAAATTCACCTATAACATTTAAAAAATAAAATGTTGGAGTAATATCAAAAATAAAATAATGAAATTTCAGAAATTTAGTTGTTGTAGTCATAAATTGTTATTGTATTTAACATTTACGTGGTGAGGCACAGCGGGTGCCTTTCCACGGTCACCCTGGACAGGTGTAGTGGGTGATTTTATGCCACGGTCACCCTGGACGGATGTTGACACAATAAATCAATCAATAAAAGTTATGAAATTTACTTGTAACATTAAAAAAATGAAATATTGCAGTAATATCAGAAAAAAAAAAAATAATGAAATTTCTGAAATTTAGTTGTTGTAGTCATAAGTTGTTATTGTATTTAACATTTACATGCTAAGGCATAGTGGGTGCCTTTCCACGGTCGCCCTGGATAGATGTAGCCTGTGATATCTCACGGTCACCCTGGATAGATGTTGACAGAATAAATTAATCAACAAGACTTATGAAAGTAATTGTAAAAAATTGAAATTGAAAAATTGAAATATTGCAACGATAAATTGTAACAATGATTGATCAAAGGTTGAGTTGAATGGTATGTAATATATTTACCCCCATAGTCACACCCCCTCCATCTATTCGATTTAAGTTGTAATCGATCAACAACTCTTCACCTGGAACTATTGTTTTTGTTGCACATACAAATATATGATTTCCTTCGCGTCCCTCAAATATTCAATTCGGTTTCTTAGTTGTTGCCACTGGTCGTGTACTATTTATAAAGCCCACAATGTTTCCAGTAGCTTTTGGCCTTCCATCAATATACATAGTTGCCCCTTTATTTTGATTGTTCTCTACTAGTTGTATATAATTTGCAGCAACTCCGTATCTCTGCATACTTTGCGTATATCAGACCAACATCAACCAATGATTGTATTTGTATAATGGTCTGACATACTCCATCAATTCAGTTATAGTTCCATAGTTGACCTTTATGCCATCCATGGAAAATAACCCCAATCCATGTAAGGATGAAGGAGCAATGTGATACATCCTCCCATTGATGAACAAATCTGTGTCCACTTCAGGTAGCTCCTTAGGTGTCCATCGTTGCACTAGATGTTTATACCTCAAGGGAAACTCAATGTCACCTATGCTCTTAGCATCATAATTGCATGACCCTCCATTGGCAATAAAAAATTGCATGTGTATACGAAATCTTTTCCTTACCTTTTCAGATCTAGTTGATCTAGAATCGGTAGATCTAGTACAATGGGTCTCACTTTCAACCTATCTTAGTATATCTTGATCATCACTCGAGGAAGATAGATCTGAAAGATACCTATTTGGTGGTACCTACACTCGTTAAAACAAGAAGATAAGTTGTCGTGCCAATATACGTTTTTGGTACCAACACAGTTGCATATAGTTGCATAAGTTGCATTGTTGCATAAAGTTCCATATAGTTGCATATTGTCACTAAAAAAAATGATAAGTTGCATTGTTGCATATAGTTGCATAGTTGCAGTTAGTTTCATATTGTTGCATATTTGCATATAGTTGCATACAAAATTGTTGCAATATAGTTGCATATAGTTGCATAAGTTGCATTGTTGCATAAAGTTACACATAGTTTCATATAGTTGCATAGTTTCATATAGTTGGATAAGTTGCATATTTGCATATAGTTGCATAGTTACATATAGTTGGATATAGTTACATATAGCTGCATATAGTTGCATATAGTCACTAAAAAACATGATAAGTTGCATTGTTGCATATAGTTGCCTAGTTGCATATAGTTGCATATAGTTGCATATTTGCATATAGTTGCATACGAAATTGCTGCAATATAGTTGCATATAGTTTCATAAGTTGTATTGTTGCATAAAGTTTCATATAGTTGCATAGTTGCATATAGTTGGATAAGTTGCATATTTTCATACAGTTACAAACTCACACCTTAATCTAGTACAAGGGAAAAGTCAAATCATAACATAATCAAATTACAAGTGCTAGGAAATTGAACATTCAAAAGCATTTTCACTAACAAAATTCTTACTAAAAATTATCTAATTTTTTTTTCCTCTCAAAAGTACATCACATCCTTTTTTAAATAAAGTTCTCATCCTTCACTATCCACCAATGATAATTGTTTTCCTTGGAAATAACTCCCCGGAAAACCATTGGGAACTTGCCCCCATGCTCAGAATGGTACCCATTATAAAGTAGGTGGCATAAAATTATTGTTCCTTACCCTTAAAAATTGAACTAGGGACCTACACAATGAGTTAAATTACTAGCAGCATCATTGCAATAATGGCACCAATTGATTGAGCTAACCCTGCGAAACAATTGTCCACTAATGATATATCTAACTTATCTAAAACTTGTCATTAACTAAAATAGTCCTTACCCAAAATTATCTTATGGTAGTTGTCATAGTATCTTTTCTACTTCATTTTCTATATGCAAAACTCATTAATGCATGCACCAAGTGATGCTCCAAATTTAACAGTTTTTCTTACCTCACCATGGACTTGTCGTCCCATGTGCATGCACCTTATCAATGCATTGTGTCTTCCCTTCCTATTCCCATGTACCTACCTTATCCTCTTGTTTGCATGCACATGCATCAACCTCCAGTTACCAAAGTATACTCTAAACGACACAGTTCAGACTCTTAATGTTGGTCATATTATTCCCATTGTATTTCATTAATTATTTTTCATTTTTTCCCTAAGGGAAACCCCACAGGATCCTCCTCTTCCCTGGAATATCTATATGTTAGGGTCCTAACCCGCACATAGGTAGAACAATATATTCAGATGTAATAAAGGTCAATATTAATAAGGCCTTGCAATAAAATCAAATAAGTCAAATGTAAGGAAACCTAATAGAAGCTTTTGCTTCTAGAAGGATCTTCCTCTACATGCTTCTTTTGATAGACATATTTAGTATAAATAGGAGTCGAGGGTATGAGAACCCTAGCTTGAAGATTATTGTAATAGATCTCTTCTTGACTAGAGGTTTCCCCCTCGAAGAGGCCCGTGAACATTGCTCTCAGAATCAAAGTGTTATTTCTATTGATATTCTTATATCATTCCAGTGTTATTATGGTGATTGTTATGGTTATATTGTTGTTATTCTGCCATTTCTAGCATTTTATTTTTGTTATGAATACTTTTTATATATGGTATATTACAAGTGGTATCAGAGCACTTTCCTTGGCAGAAATTGTGGGTAAATTGTTTTTCAAGGTAGAGACGTATTCCGACGTATTTAAGCCACAACGATGTACGCGCATAAACCTGTGGTTGATGGATTCATACACGCAGGAAATACAAGTGGTTCTTAAGCGCACATCTGTTGGTCACCCTTGTAACCCTTGTTGGTACCCCTTCGAGTGGTAGCGCATCAGAAAAAACTTGTGTATGGATCGACCTATATTTCATGAAGCCCTCATTAGATAAACCATTCAACCGCCTGACTGTTATAGTGCCACCAAGAACAACACTCAGGAAGATACTTTCTAGTACCTGGGTATTCGGGTAGTATGGATAAGGCTACGGTCTATCCTCCTTAGTCAGTACCCTGAGATATTGGGCTAAGTACTATTGTTGGACCCTGCACGTATATCAGAGAGCTATAGCACATGGAAAACCCTTATCTGTAGAACCCTTGAATACCTAACCCTTGGGGACAGAAACATAAACAAATTAAAACAGACAAGATCTATTATTGCGTAAATATGTTCGGGTTGCCAAGTAACTACACTTTTCTTCCTAGTTAAGCATTTGGGCATTTCATCACTGCAGTATTCTTCAGACCGGATTATAACTCCGCAAGTGTAAAAAAAAAGTTTGGAAATTTTTCCACCATTATTTGAGACCTATTCCATTGGATTCATCTCTTCTCCCTTATCACATTCGTACATATCATTTTTCGACAAAATTTTTGACCCCACCCACTCCTTTTCGGTTCCCTCATCCTCATGGCCCATACCCGTAGCCAAGACTTGGAAGCTTGCTTCAATACCTAGAAATCTAGTCTCACCGAGACCCAACAAGAAGTGAAACAACTCAGTGCCAATGTTGTTGCCATCAATACAACCATGCAGTCCTCAATGGAGGAAATCAAACAAGACCTGACCACCCATCTTGAATCTGTCTTTTCGACACTCTACACCAAGCTGCATATCCCTACAGATAACCCTTCCTCTAACTCACCTCCACATACTAAAGGTGAACATTCCTCTCATTCTCATAAATTTCAGCACCATCACTTTCAATGTGACCTACGCCTTCTGTGGGTGGATGTGACCAAATTTTATGGCTCGGACCCCATTGGTTGGGTAACACAAATGGAACATTATTTCTCTTTATACGACATTACAAATGACTTGGCCAAACTTCGGTATGGTGTTCTCCATCTAGATCAAGAACGTTGGAAAAGGTGGCAATGGAGAAAAACTTCCCGTCAAGGGTATATTTCTTAGACACACTTTGTGGCAGAGCTTTATGAACACTTTGACAGTAACACCAACCATTTGGTCCATTTGACAAAGTTGAAACAATTAGGAACAGTGGAAGACTTTATAGATGCCTTTTAGCGCCTAGCTTTTCGGACAGAGGGCATGTCTGATGCCTTTTTTCGAGAGTGTTTTATCAGTGGCCTCAAGGATGCGATTCGGGCCCATGTCCTCATGGCTCGCCCTCGGAGTCAGGTGGAGGCTACTAAAAAATATAAAGAAGCACAACAGGTTGTATATTCTCAAAACCGAAAACCCGCCTTTATCCCTCGCCCTAAACCAATAAATCCCAATACTCCCTCTGCTCCACTAAAGATCCAAAAATTGACCAGGGATGAAATGGTTTAATGCCAACTCAAAGGCCTTTATTATAATTATTATGAAAAATATTTCTGGGGCCACAAGTGTAAGGAACAAAATATTTTTATAGCAATCTCTGAGGATATTTCGGAAGAGGATGTTGAAACTCCCCTTATGTCTAAGTCACCTGAAACCACTGACATAACCCCTCCCTCATACCCTCCCGAAGTAGAACCGGTCATTTCTCTCAATGCTCTCACTGGCTTCTCTGCTCCCCAAACCCTCAAGCTAATTGGTTACATCAAGCATCGAAAGGTCATCATTCTGGTTGATAGTGGAAGCACCCATAATTTTATTCATCGTCGCATTGCCTAAGAAACTCATTCCTACATCCATGCTACCAATAATTTCCAAATCATGATTGCCAATGGTGGCTCCATGAAATGTGGTGGGCATTGTGAAAACGTGTGTCTCCAAATTGGTGACTACCACCTGAAATCTCATATGTTTTCTATAAACATGAGCGGTTGTGACATTGTGTTGGGTGCAGACTGGCTAAGGAATTTGGGTCCCATTCTCACAGATTTTAAGAAATTAACCATGCAATTTGACAAGGAGGGCCACCAATATAAGTTCCAAGGCATCGTCGCCAATTCAGCTGAGATCATTAGTTCCCATCACATGGAAAAGATGCTCAAAAAAGGTCATTCTAGTGTTATTGCCCAACTCCATGCCATACAAGCAACAGAAACACCCTCAATGTCGCAAGACCTCCAAGCCATCCTTTCTAAACATCAAGTGGTATTTTCCACTCCCTAGGGACTCCCTCCTTCCCGTGGTGTTCATGATCATTCCATTCCCCATGTACCTGGAAGCCTTCCTCCCAATATTCGTCTGTATCATCACCCCTTTTCCCAAAAAAATGAAATGGAGAAAATGGTCCAGGAACTCCTTAATGCATGTGTTATCCGCCCTAGTACGAGCCCCTACTCTTCTCCTGTCGTCATGGTCCTAAAGAAAGAAGGTTCTTGGTGAATGTGTCCTGACTTTCGTGCCCTCAACAAACTTACCATTAAAGACAAATTTCCCATTACTGTCATTGATGACCTCCTGGATGAATTGAGTGGCACCCAATTCTTTACTAAACTTGATCTTCGTTCGGGCTACCAGCAGATACGTATGAAAGAGGCAGACATTCCCAAGACTGACTTTAGAACTCATGAGGGCCACTATGAGTTTTTGGTCATGCCCTTTGGCTTGTGTACTGCCCCCTCCACCTTCCAAAGCCTCATGAATCATTTATTCTGTCCTTTTCTACATCATTTTGTCTTAGTTTTCTTTGATGATATCCTCATCTATAGAAAAACCTACACAGACCATATTGCTCATGTGGATCGCATCCTCCATCTACTCTCTCAACACCAACTTTTCCTGAAACAGTCTAAATGTGTTTTTGGCACCTCAAAAGTAGAGTACTTGGGTCATCTATTTGGAAAGGACGACGTCAGGGTGGATCCTAAAAAGATTGAATCTATGCAAGACTGGCCTCACCCAAAGACTCTCAAAAGCTTGTGTGGATTTCTGGGCTTAACAGGTTACTATCGCAAGTTTGTTAAGAATTATGGAAAGATTCCATCACCTCTCACTGCTCTCCTAAAAAAGAAATCTTTCACTTGGACCCCAGCCGTTGCTCAAGATTTTCAAACCTTGAAGATGGCCATGTGCACCACTCCAGTCTTGGCCCTTCCTGATTTCACAAAGACCTTTGTCTTCGAATGTTATGTTTCAGGGAAAGGAATTGGTGTTGTCCTTATGCAATAGGGTCAGCCTCTGGCCTTTACCAGCAAGAAACTATCTGAAAGAAGTCTGGGAAAATCAATCTATGAAAGGAAATGTTGGCTATTTTGCATACTATTGATTTGTGGTGCCCTTATCTATTGGGGAAACGCTTCAAAATTAAGACAGACCATCAAAGCCTCAAGTATTTTCTGGAACAACGCATTTCCTCCCCGGAGAAACAAAAATGGGTGACTAAGCTCTTTGGATATGATTATGAGATCATTTACAATAAAGGCAAAGACAATGTGGTTACAGATGCACTTTCTCGAAAATATGAAGACAAAGGATCCATTTTTTGTCTTTCCTTCATTGTACCAAATTGGCTCCAAGCCATTCGCCAGGAATGGCTACAAGATCCCAAAAGTTCGCATCTGATCCAACAATTGTAGTCCAATGCTCAAGCTTCCCCAGGTAATCTTGGCTCCATGATGAGCTTCAATACAAAGGTCGTTTGTATTTAAGTAAATAATCAAAGCTTAAATCCACGGTACTTTATGAGCTTCATGCTACACCCACAGCGTGGCACTCCGGGTTCACCAAAACCTATGACAGGGTCAAACGTTCTTTTTTATGGGATGGTATGAAACAGGACATAATTTTTTCGATGAATGTGATGTGTGTCAACGCAACAAAGGAGAAACAGTCAAATCTCCAGGCACACTACAACTGCTTCCGATTCCACTTGCTATTTGGAGGGATATCTCTATGGATTTTATTACAGGCTTACCCAAATCGGGAAATAAATCAGTCATCATGGTGGTTCTTGATTGCCTTTCCAAGTATGCTCATTTCTATGCTCTTTAACACCCGTTTACATCATCCACGGTGGCTCAAATTTTCATGGATCGGGTCTTCAATCTTCATGGAATGTCGCACACTATTGTTTATGATCGCAACCCAACTTTCACAAGCAATTTTTGGCAAGAACTGTTCAAGCTATAAGGCACCCAATTGCATCTCAGCACAACTTATCATCCCCAGACTAATGGTTAAACAGAAGTTGTCAACAAGTGTTTGGAAACATATTTGAGGTGTTTTGCCTCGAAAAAGAAAAATCAGTGGGCTCAATGGTTACCCCTAGCTGAATGGTGGTACAACACTTCATACCATACAGCTACACGCATGACTCCTTTTGAATCAATATATGGACAGAAGCCACCTTCAGTTCTCTCATACTTACCTGGTGTCTTGAAGGTCCATTCGGTTGACCAAACACTTACAGTTTGAGAGGCTATTCTCTGTACCCTCAAAGAGAATTTGGTCATGGCATAGGATCGCATGAAGAAACAAGTAGATCAAGGTCACTCTGAACATCAATTTGTAGAAGGGGATTAGGTGTTTCTTCGACTGCAACCTTACAAGAAAAATTCCCTCAAGGCCGAGCATTTTCAGAAGCTAGAGCCCAAATTTTATGGTCCTTATACTGTTTCAAGTGTGTGGGATAGGTGCTCTATTAGTTATCTTTTCCCAGTCATTTGAAGCTACATCATGTTTTTCATGTTTCATGCTTAAAGAAGGTGATTGAAACTAAGTGCCAAATTCAAACCAACCTTCCCGAGTTAGCCGAAGAAGGATCCATTTGGATACAGACACAAGCAGTTTTGGACCAGCGTGAGCGTCACCTGCGTCAGAGAACCATCAAGGAAGTGTTAGTCCAGTGGAAAGATACAACTCCAACAGATGCCACTTGGGAACTAGCTACCATTATACAACAATTTCCACCTCTCAAGCCTTGAGGACAAGGTTGTTTTTAGGGGGGAGGACATGTTAGGGTCCCAACCTACACATAGGTAGAACAATATATTGGGATGTAATAAATGTCAATATTAATAAGGCATTGCAATAAAATAGAATAAGTCGAATGTAAGAAGACCTAATAGAAGCTTCCGCTTCTAGAAGGATCTTCCTCTAGATGCTTCTTTTCATAGACATATTTAGTATAAATAGGAGTCAAGGGTATGATAACCCTAGCTTGGATATTATTGTAATAGCGCTCTGCTCGACTGGAGGTTGCCCCCTTGAAGAGGCCCGTGAACATTGCTCTCAGAATCAAAGTGTTATTTATGTTATTATTCTTATATCATTTCAGTGTTATTGTGGTGATTGTTCTGGTTATATTGTTGTTATTCTGGCATTTCTAGCATTTTATTTATGTTTTGTATACTTTTTATATCTGGTATATTACCCTATATAGAGGGTGGGATCCCCCTCTCTTCCCTAGAATATATAGATAGAGGGCGAGATCCGCCCCCTCTTCCCAAAAATATCCAAATAGAGATTAATTCAACTCTAGGACACAATAGTGGTTGGTAAACTTGAGGGACTTGACCATATTTGAACCTTTGACCTATAGCCTCCTCATCAGAAACATGCCTTAGGGATAGTTATTTTTCATTTATCCCGGTAGTGTCTAAATTTGGTAAACTTAGTGTCTAGCCCTTTCAATTTATTCTCTTTTCTTCTTTGGTAATTTCTCATGAATTTGCCTCCAGAGAATAATCAAGTTCTTCATTTGACTCTATACAATATGTATAATTGTCCGAAACATTGAAAACTGGATTGGTGTCTAACTCTTTTGTGAGATTAATTTATGATTGGACTTCTTGAATATGTTTTGCAAGTAATTTAGAATCTTTGT
>ML815458.1:196201-208343 GCA_009831015.1 Picea engelmannii | reverse complement strand
CATGGGATTTATGCTACAGCTTCCTTAAACGAATATATGGTTTATGTAGCCATGATGTTATGCAGACTTTTTGGGAGAAAAGATCCCTGTCACTTTCATGCAGACTGGGTACCCTTCTTAGAGGAAGTTTCAGAAGGAAATAGTTTTAACTAGCATAAAATTTTATCGGATAACCTGACACAAGAAATTTTAAATTACAAAGCAGCCAAGTCAAAAGGACAACCAGTGTCTTTTTATATGTCTGCATATATTATGGATGCAATCTGTTTTATGACCCCCTTTCCATTAATGAATTGGAGTTGGAGCATCTCATGTCCAGAACCCATTCATGAATACCACTCAGCCTTTTGGGAGGAAAAATCTAAAGACGTTTTTTACAATGTTTGTCACTTTGTCATTATTCCTATGCACAAATTATTTTTTGGATGTGAACCCCCTCGCATTTCTGATGCAGTCATAGAAAGTATTAAATCAGTTGCCGATTGGTTTATTGAGGAAAATTTTTCCTATATTAGGGTCTATGGTTGTTCCATTCCCCCTCATGCACTCCTGAAATTCTTACCAAATAGATTGGTATGCAAAGAAGTAGCTCATCAGATAGCCAAGGGTGGTATTGGGTTGGAATTAAAAGCACTTCAGAAAAAATCATGGCCATCTTTCCCTGTTCATGTCGGGAAATTTCCTTTATCAAATTTAGGCCATTCTAAGGTAGAGGCCGATTCATTGGAAGAAGTGAAGCTAGTAAATATTGAGCATAGAAAATATGACCCCTACCAAATAATAAGTAGGCATTGCATACATTGTAATTTAAAGGCATATGAACATGAAGTATCTGTTTATGATGATATTTTTAAAGATGTTAAGTCTTGTGAAGAAGTGATGAACAGATTCCAGGCCTTGCCACCTGATTCACAGGCTGGGTTTGCATCTTTTCAAAGCCATAGGCGAAGCTGCCTGCCTAAGATTTTACAGGGTGAAATTTCGACCCCATTGCCAGAACAAGAAGAAACCCCTCCAGGTTTTGAAACTAATACTCAGGGTAAACCAAATGAAAAAGGTAAGTTGAAGGATATTGAGATACCTTCCCAAGACATGGAAGGTTCTCAAACAAAAGAATCGGGAATGGATAAGGGAAACGAGCCAGAAAAAATTCCAGAAATCATGAAGAATGTTCCAGAACAAATAGGAGGAACAGCTTCAACAGAACTTGGCAATCCTATCACCTCTTTAAATCCATTAAAGTCGAATTTCAGAATCCCCCATGAAGGAGTTTTATATGTCAGTGATTTAGAGACAATTTCAAGAGATGAAATCCCCCCATATGATTACTTTTTCAGTAAAAAGTGAAGAGCAGTCTTGAAACAGGAAATTCATCCAAGAGGACAAGGAACGATTAAAAAGCATAGAGTTATTATAGATGGAAAGAAACTCAAGGATGGAGAGATTGCTACAGAATTAGCAGGTATAATGGGTGCAATAGCATCAACAAACATGTATTATGTAGGCAATTTAACAACTCTACTTGAATAGAAGGACCAAACAATAATCCAGTTGCAAGACAAACTAAAAGAAAATGAAAGAAATATTAGTTGGGGAATACAGAAGGGTCTAGAACAAGCTAGAATTAAAGATATGCAAGAAATCCAAAAATTAACTAAAGACTTGGATGAGGCAAAACACTTAATACAGGTCACACAGGAACAGGTTCAAAAGCTGGGAGAAGAAAACAAACAGTTGCAAGATAAGATTATTTCTATTATTAACCAGGGAATAGAGTTTGAAAGTTTCAGGACACGAGCATTAGAGATATATGTAAGAATAGAGGAGGAACAGCAGAAAGTGTTCTTGAATCTGGAAGTAATCCAGAATTATTTTCAGGAATCAAATAAGTCTTTGGAGAATGTGTTCCAGAAAGAAAGGGAGGCAAAAGCAGCTAGGACAACTTTTTAGAAAGCAGTGGCTTTCTCATCAAAGGAAGAAATTGGAAAGACTCAAAAATTATCTATTTCTGAACAGGTTAAAGGGGATATAATGATCAAAGTGTGGGAAGCAAAACTGGCTGAATATAAACAAATCACAAGAGAAGTTAATGAAGATTGCCAAGGAATCTTCGATCTCTTTGAAAAAGAATCATTGAATATAGGAACAGATGGTTGTTCTTGATTGTTAGGCGAAATCAATATTGCCAAGCACCAGCTGAAGTTTAGAGAAGAGCTGGAGGAAAAGAAAGCGGAGATTCCAAACATCGAATTGATCAACATCACAGAGATCAACAAGTGGATGGTGACTTCAAGTTTAATGTTGAAAACTGTTAAATTCACAGAAAGAATGATAGAAAGTCGGTTGCCCGAATTACAGAGAAGATTTTTCTCATTTGAAGCAAATGCGATACCCGAGGCTCCCAGGATCTTAGTAAATTTTCTAGGAAAATGTGTTCAGTGCGTTGAAGCAGAGAAAGGAAGTTCGTCAACGCAAGCTTAAAACCTTTTTAAATGTTTTTATTATTAGAATTTTAAAAGAAATTGTAAACGGTTGACATTATTTTTATGTAACCGAATTTTTAGGAAGTTGGTTAGTCACCAACGAGAAGCTTTGATGAAATGTATAAATATAGTTTCGAAAGGCTGAGAAAAGGCTTCAGAAATTTTGGAGAGAGCCATTTTGTAATATCAGTTTTGAAATAAATTGGAATATAGATCACAAACGAGATTCTGGATCCTGCAACTTTGTAACTATGTGTCTTCTCCCTGTTTAGTATACTTTGTTGAATTTTTCCTTTAATGTTTTCTCTAACAAGTAAATCAGTTTGAAGTTATATACATCGTTGATTTATATTTCAGATTGGTTTGGATGTCAAATGATTTACAGTTTTTCCTTTGAAATCACTTTAGTAATTTCAAGACCTGTAAAACTTTTGTTCCTTAATTTTTAACTCTTGTTAGAAACCTCCTTTTTTCTTTCATCATTGTCTACTGAAATATAAGATTCTTTCTTGATTAAAGCCTTGTATTTCTCTGTAGTGTTTATTTTTTGTTTATAATTTTCGAAATTGTTACAAAACCAGGAAACGGCCTTGAATGTGTTTACATTACTATTTTAGATTTTAAAATTGTTTTCCTTGATCTCATCTCTGGAAATCTGAAGTAACCATTTGATTGAAATCCATTTACAAACAAATAAAGATTTATCATCCATGATTGTCTCTAGTAGCAGATAACCCAACGTTGAACCAGGCCTTCAGGACCAAACCAACATTGCCTTAAATTTATTCAATACCATTTTACAAACAACAACTAACCGAGTTGAGTTAGAACTATCATGGGTTTCTATTGAGCGATACATTAGCATCCAAGAACAACAGGAAGCAAGACAGAGACAGTTGAGAAACTGAATCTGTTCTGATCTTTCTTTGATTCCTTATTCCCAAATCATTTCTTTAAATCATTTACGGATGCCTTGACAGTATGTTTTATAGCCTTAGAACATAAACTCAGGAACAACACTATGAAGGAAACTTAATGAAGTCATATTTAATAAGATAGAGCCTTCATGAACTTTCTCGTGCTATGACAACACACTAATTTGTGCAAGCCTATTCTTGTGGATAAAAATGCAAGTGCAAAAGATTCAAATGGAAATGGTGAATCTACAACAACTACTAGAAATTTTGGGGTGGGGCCTACTCTAACATGAGAAAGGAGCCACCTATCCCCTCTCATGCCCAATCATCCCACTCACACCATGTGGGTCGAGTTATTTCAATGGAGGGCGATTTTGTTTTGTGGGAAATTGATGAATATTGAGGAGGGCGATTTTTTTTTTGTGGGAATATGATGAATATTGAGGAGGTAGATTTCTAGATTTTGGGGGGACAAGTTAGAGATTTTGGGGCATTTTTTCCTCCCAGTTGGAAAATTTGTGGCTACATGAATCATATTGTCATTTGTGGGGGAGATTTACTCACATTTGGGTGCACCAACACATTTGTGGGGGTGATTTACTCACATTTGGGAGATTTCCCTCTCCTTCCAACACAAAATGGAACTAACGCAAACTTATAAAAACAAAAAGACTATTCTCGCATTAACAATGAAAATTCATGAAGTGTTCAGAGTTACTCACCATCCTCACCCTCGCCCTGCCCTCGCCCTTCTCCTCTGTGTATGCCCTCCTTCTCCTCTGCGTGTGTGCCCTCCTTCTCCTCTGCGTGTGTTCCCTCCTCCTCTGTGTGTGCCCTCCTCCTCTGTGTGTGCCCTCCTCCTCTGTGTGTGCCCTCCTCCTCTCTACTTTGTGTGTGCCCTCCTCCTCTACGTGTGCCCTCCTCCTCTGTGTGCACCCTCCTTCTCCTATGTGTGCATTCCCTCCTCCTCTGTGTGTGCCCTCCTCCTCTCTACTCTATGTGTGACCAAGTGTTGATCCAACTAATGAGCGCGAGAGTTAGTTCAAATGTGTTTTCTTTTTCCTTTTTCAAAACTACGTTTTGTTATTTGTTTATTTTTTGGTTTTTAATTTTTTCTATTATAGCTATATATAATATAATTTATATATTATATAATATATATAATTTATAAATTATAATATATAATTTATATATTATATATATTTTATATACAATATATAAATTAGAAATTATATAATATATATTATATAATTTATAAATTATAATATATATATATATATATATATATATATATATATATATATATATTATATTTAATATTATGGTTCAACATGTCATTGTAGGCCCTACATACCTAGAAACTTCCTTTAGGACCTAAGGCTTGGGTTTCCTCTCTCGATCTTGTCCAAGGACCCAAGACCCATACCCAGTGCTCAAAATATCCTATTAATGCCCATACTCCCACTTGAATGCAAAAGATACCCTTGATAGGTCATCTATGGTGGTTTGAGGTGTCATTCATGAAATTTGAGCCCTAGAAGTTACCTAAAACCTTGAGAGATTGGGTGTGCTAGTTTGAGGTGTCATGTTTGGCCATGGATGCCTAGAATATTTGTACTTCTACTAAGCCTTGGGTTCCCCCCTCAACCATATCAAGGCCTTCAAACCCATAGCTAATCAAAACCTTGTGATAGCACTAATATCATTTCTTAAAGGCCAAGGATACCCCTCTGGAGTTTATGTGTGGTACTTTGAGGCATTTTTCATGGATCTAGATGACTCAAATCTTTATTTAGAACCTAAGTCATGGCCTTCTTCCCTATATCATTTCCAAGACCTTGAGACACATACCTACTACTCAAAAACACCTAGTGGCACCGACATCCCCAACCATAGGTTGGAATACCCTCAGAAGGCCTTGTATGGTTATAAGAGGCATCCTTATTGGACCTAGCTCATTGAAAGCTTCCTTTAAGACCTAAATTTCATGTTTCCTCCCTTGACCATGTCAAGGCCCCGAGACCCATACCTAGTGATCAAGAATTTTAGTGTTACCTATATACCTAATTGGAAAAGGATGCCTTCAAGAGGTCATTTGTGGTGGTTCAAGGTGTCATTTATGGGAAGAATAAGAAGTGGGTTGTGAAGAAGATTGTAACAATGATGCAAGAAACAACACCTCCCACCATGTATTACAAGTCTTGTGAGATAAAGTGACACACCAAGACTGCTGGAAATTACACCTCGATAAATGCCCCAAGCACTTCTAAAAGATAAAAGAAGAAGTAGTTTCACTACCATTCAAAAGACGGTAGCATTAATTAGTTTCACTACCATTCAAAAGGCGGTAGCATTAATCAATGACAGTCCCAAAAAGAAAAAAGATATGACCAAATTATTTCATGACTATATCCACATGAGACAAGCTAAAGTGGATTACTTGTTTGATCTCGATTCACAAATGAATTTGATCTCTACACAACTAGTTTAAAATATTGTCCTAGAGACTCATGTTCATTCACAACCATATCACTTGGGTTGGGTGAGACAAGACTTGGATTCAGGATCAAAGCAAAATATGTGGAAAATAACATTCAAGACAAGGCAACAAGGTTTGTATGAATGGTTAGTGATTCATTTGATTTTATGTAATGCACCTACAACTTTCATGTGCTTGATGACCATTTATGATGACCATTTGAATTAGAAACAAATGCAAGTGAGTATGTTTTAGGGGTGATGCTTCTGCAAGGATGGTTTTTGTGTTACCATTCAAAATTGTTTCATGGAGCAATGTTGGACTACCCCACATATGATAAATAACTCTTTGTTGTTGTGCAAGTAGTGAATAAGTGGAATCATTATCTCCTAGGGAAAGAGACCATCATACACATAATATTGTCCCAAGTCTCGGAGACAAAAACATCTCTAATCATGTTAATGCCTCTTAGGGTTGAGAACTAGGTTGTCTCGATGAAAGTTTTTCCTTCGAGCAAAGGATGGAGGACCATCATAATGAATGTTCATTAAAAGAAAAACCAAATATAATACTTTGTATTCCGTCGATAGTTCGAGACCTTGTTTTATTATAGTACTCTAATAATCCATTTGGTGCAAAAAACCTCGAGGTTGAATGTGTATTACGAGGATTTCCATATAGATCCTCAATGATGAATTGATGATGGAATAAAGTGGTTGTGTGTGTCAAATTGGAGTCTAGAAACCCTCCCATATCGTTAAGGAATGTGAATAGTCTATCCATGTCAAATTTCAATGCATTCAGAAACAGTTTGAAAACATTTCAATGTTGGCCCCATTCACAGTTTGAATTGATGATGGACATACCTACATCGTTGGTATGATTAGGCGCAATCGCGCAGAGCTCCTCTTGGTTTCGAGAATATTTCATTCTCTACTAAATAGGGGAAACCATGTGAAGATGGAAGCTCTAATTACGCCCCGCCCCCACCCTCACATCACTCTCAATTTCCCCATATTACCTAATTTGAAATTCTAAAGAACATGTATCATATACTATATTATACAAAATAAAAACATATAAAGATCGTATAAAAGATATAAACACTTACCTCTTCTTTTCAACAATTAAATATCAGTCATCTTCTTCTTCATCCAGCTCAACAATTGTATGAATATCTAGTTCATAATCGATATTGGTGAAAGGCTCATTCCTATCAACATCATGATCAACGTCATTTTCGCTAATATAGTTATCGATATCGTTAATGAGATCTTTGTCTCCTACATTTGGATGATCAACTTCTTCAACTTCTTCGTCTGACACAATGACTACATGAGCCACCTGCTCCTGATCTGCATAATCATGATCTTCTTCCTCATTATTATCTTCATCCTCGGCTACATGATTATACTTTACTAGTCTTCCTCTTGGATCATATCTAACAACATATGACCAACCTACTTTACCAGGTACCTCTGAGTAAAATACTTGCTCACATTGACTTGGAAGAACATAAGGCTTTGTACCCGGTTCAAATGCTCTTGTATTAACCATGGTAAATCCATTATCATGCTTAATAACAGTTCTTTCAGGATCATGTTCATGCATCTGTAGCCTGTACCATTTAACCTCAAACAAAACTATTTTAAAGGAATTAAAATCACACTCAATTATATCATCAAAATGGCCATAGTACCTATTCTCAGTTTATTCTGGATTTTTGTCACTTCTAGAGGAAATGTTGGTGACCTTAAACACTACAGTTATCCCACAATCCGAGGTTTTCATCTTATCATCCAACATTTTGATACGAAATTTACGACCATTACACCACATAGCCTTTTGATGTTTCAACTGCAACATGGACAACAAGTAAAAAATATATTTCCAATTAATAAACCCCATATAGGACTTAGTAAATATATATTTCAAAAATTAAACAAACCAAATACATTGAAAAATTGGGAAAAACTAGGAAAATGTGGGTAAAAAATTTAACTTGCATGTTTATCTTTCAAACCAAAGGCTAAATCAACTTCCCTTGATGTAATATCAGGAAATTGATCTCAATGACGATGCGTTGTTTTAATCATCTTACTCACCCCTTCCCATGATAACCTACAGAAGTATTCTTCAATATATTCTATCCAATGCTCCATCCAATCAAGGTTGTTTGCAATGTATAAATGTAAAGCATCCCACTCTCGAGAAAATATATGATAGAAGAACAATTTAATATCATTAATTAACTATTGTTAATAAAGGAATAATTTAATAAATGTGTAATATATTAAATCTACGTCAACATCTAATAATTACCTTTCATAGTCCTCATTTTACCTTTCCCCAATAGGAACTCCCCTTCAAATTTGTTGATGGATTCGAGATGCCAAATGCGAGGCACATTCATATTTTCTGCTAATTTAGGTAGATATTGACTAAAATACACCATGCATTGATATACCATATATTTCTCAACCATAGAACCCTCCGGACGTGCTCTTTGTCTAACAAAATCCTTCAGTGACTTCAACTGCCTCTCCACCATCCACATCGACCTTGTGTGTACTGGTCCACATAATTCAATCTCCTCAACTTGGTGTATGAGGTAGTGTTCTTGTGCATTGAAAAATGCTGGAGGTAGATACGGTTGCATTTGACACATTAGTCAGGGAATTTCTCTCTTCCAATACCTTATATCTTCTTTATGGATTTATTTTGATGATAGCCACCTACAAATGTCGATGAAATAAAATAATATCAAGGCATACATAAATTTGCAGATAAAACGTAATATGTCAATAAGTTCCGCTACAAATCATATAAGAAGTACATTTTCCTTATAAAACAATACTTACCTCATGTATTTGCCAAGTAGATAAACAATTTGTTTTATGTTGTTGTCAAAGTCATCTGGGAGAGATAAAGGTAGAACATATTGTAACAAAAAACAAATAATTATTATTTGTTTCCAAAAAATGCGTACCAATAAGGAAATATATTATAACCTACTAATTACCTTAATGAATGTGTGCCAGTCATGTGTTTTAACCCCACCAAAATCACCTTTTTTCGTTAAGATATTTTGTATGCTCGACGAAAACCCCGTCAGAAACCTAATTTTTCGAATGAACTATTTTACAATATTGCTCTGTTGCTCCGTCAATAACCAACGAAGACTAGTATTTTTTTCACGACCATCGCCATTAGAATTAATAATAACACTTTGCAATGCATGATTAGCTTCCTGGATGTCACAACAAATCTTTCCAATCTCTTTGTCAGTTCTTCCATCTAATATTCCCATAACAATTATGTTATGTTCTTCCTGATATGCATTGTATCAAACAGATGAACTATTTGTAGGTGCTCGTAATATGGCAATCTTCTGAATTTCATCGGGTAACTTTTCATTCCTCGTGGAAGCCCATTTGTGTCTTAACGACATTCATGAAACATCGACAAATTGAAATTAAAACTAATTAATGGGACAAAATGAAATTAACCAAAGATTTATATAATATGTCATACATAAATAATTTTTGTACCTTGACGATTTCTAATATATTCCAACTTCCATAGGCGAGGTGTCATTCTTCGTGGGTTTTTTCCATTTTCTTCTTTACCATTGAAATTTGCTTTGTCTGTAGTTCGATAACTATGGTTCTTAGGAAAAAAGTTCCTATACTCATCAAACACTTCCTTTCCTAAACTCCTTGAATGATGAGATTTTATCCTCGGACCACAAACTGGGCATGCAAATTTACCCTTTGTTTGAAGACCTACAAGATATATGAATTAATGTAGCGTCAAATTAGAGTTACAATTTAAAATAATGCATGATATTTTCAATAAAATATATAATATTAAATCACAAAATAAAGTAACAATATACCACAAAAATGTGTTAACCCGGGAGCATCATGAATTGTCCATGATAGTATTCCATGGAATTGAAATCATTTTTGCCCTATTGGTCTAGAGATGTCATACATAGTGACGCCAGCCCATAACTTCAACAACTCATCGATAAGAGGATCAATATATATGTTCATATATTTAACCTGGTACCTACCTAATTGGTTCAACATATTGCATGATTAATTATACTTATCTAGATGTCGTTATATATAAAAGAAATAATTACCATGCACGAAACAAAGAAATGAAATATTTTGTCATACTTTAAAGCAAATAATAGATAATTAAATACCTTGAACAATCATTGCCAACATTGTGTGCTCTCTCTTGATCGACATCCAAGGAGGAAGGTTATTGTTTATAACAAAAACATGCCTTACTGAGTACATAGAATGAATCTCTCCAAATGGATTGACACCATCAGCTGCCAATGAAAGTCTAACATTGCGAGGTTCTTCTTTAAAAATTGGCCACTTTTCTTCGGTGTACTTCAATGCAGAACCATCTGCTAGCATTCAAAGAACGTCGCCTCGACTTATGTTCTTTGCATGGAAATCCATAAACTGTGCTATACTTTGGCACCTGAACAACCGTTGGAAACGTGGAATTATCGAAATATAACGAAGAACTTTGCGAGGCACCTTCTTTGACTCTTTATCGGTTCGATATCTGCTTATTTGACATTGTGGGAATTCATTTTCTAATGCATATTATCCATAATATATGATATGATCATTAGGACATGCATCAATAGCCTGATAGTCCATTCCAATTTCTTTCATAATCACAGATATTTCTCAATATGTGCATCGAAAAAAAATTGATGTCGGTAATAGAAATTCACCTAACAATCTACAAAATTCTAAACAATAAGTCAATGTAAACAATATTAATCATCAATATTTCATCCAATATACTAATTTACAAATTAGAAAACAATAGCAATATAGGAAAAAATTGAACCTTTTAAGTAATTGTGAACATGCAGGCATAAATAATTAACAAATTAAATACCTTAGTATCTATGTGAGGCATGTGTTTGATAAACCATTCAAAACCTTCAGGTTCACCAACAACAATATAGCAGATAAAATATTTGTTGTTGAGCCTTCATAAAGAGGTTGACGTGACTTCTTGAGTAGAGGATCAACATCATGACTATCATCCTGGTTGTCCTCATCCATTGGAGCAAATGTGTCTTGGATAAATCTATGTATCTCATCTTCTTGATTTGAATCACTAACGTTATCTCCATCCATATCATCATTAATAACTTGATCAGCAGCTTTAATATTCTGATCTCGAAGTTCATCACCCTGTAAAGAAGTATTTATACTAGTACTTGGCAAATAACTCTCTGGAGGTCGACATTTTGGGGGCATCGTCTATATATTTAAAAAAAACTTAGAAAATTTAGTGTGTAAAGAAAATATAAAAATCTCGATAAGAAATATTACTAAAATTCATAGCATATTGATTATTACAGAGAATACATTAAATATTGAATCCTCTTACTAAGGGATGATATTCATAACCCCCTTTGGCATGCCCCTTCTCCCTACAATGTCTTTGAGCTGTTGTTATTAAAATTCTTTTTTTTTGCAAGCCTCTGCAATCATAGCAAGGGCAATAACATTTTCCATCGCCCCTCACCTCTAATGTTGCTCTTAACTGAGCAAGATTCCTGTCATTTTCGTTCATAGTGACAAATCCTTGTCCTAACAAGTAATTGTCTTACCTACACCATACCAAACAGTAAGTTGTCAAATTTTTTATATTTTAGCTACTCCTTTCGATTATGATATGTTTATTTACAGTGACCTACAATCCTCACAATTATTTCTTCTAAGACATTTTGACATGCTTTTTTTTTATTATCAATTAACTATTAAGATCAATATGTTTCAATTAGTACTTTAAAGTAGTGTGTACTGAATCACCATGGAAAATAATTACACACCATTTAACGAAAGTGGTCAAAATTTCTCAAACTTGAATCACTGGAAACCATACACTAGCCTCTAAGTTGTTTTGTAGACAAAATGACAATCTTTGAAATTTACCACTAAAAAAAGAATGCCAACCACTTGTCATCCACAATTGGGTTGGATTGGTTTAAATTATGACGTGTTGATTTTCATCTACTTACAGTGGTCACAATTTTATGCTACTTACAGTGGTCACGGATTTATTTTCTAAGACACTTTGGCATGTTCTCATTTTTCATTGTCTGACTAGTAGATTTCATCATGTTATCGTAGATTTCGTCATGAATTTTTTATATTTTAGATACTCCTTATTAATAGTGTATAAACAAGTTACATCAACTACAAACTAAA
>ML815458.1:178485-190163 GCA_009831015.1 Picea engelmannii | reverse complement strand
TATGCATAAATGCCTCTATCTACTTCAGACGAGAGCGGGATGCTCAAGGTCTGATTACAATGCTCCTCCATAAATGTGAGTATGCCTCTATTAACTATCCCATTAATTATATGGTGCTTTCAAACTTCAAAACATTTCAACAATAAATGTGTTGGCGCTTGTCCAGTTGTCCTCCACATCCACACGCGCTTGCTACCTAATGGCGATGCTCCTGCATCATACTCCCTCGCTTGAAAATTTTCATGGGCTCCTGTCCATGAGCTCGTGCACGATCTGTCCATGCTTCTGGATTTTTGCTTCATTCTCCTAGCTGTCATCTTCAACTGGATGGCCCTTCCACTTGACCAAGTATTCAAAATATTATTTTCTTCTGGTCTTCTTACTAACTCTTTTGTCCAATATGTTTTCCATCTGTGGCTTCTCTCCAACTGGCATCTGTTTTATCCACTGGATCTCTGGTTGTTCACTACCTTTTTCTGCTTCCTCAGCTTTATAAGGGTACAAATCCGAGACATTGAATATCAGAGAAATTCCAATCCCATCAGGTAATTCAATCTCATATGCATTCGCCCCAAATTTCTTCAAGACCTTACATGGTCTGATTTTCTTCATCTTCAGTTTATTATATGTTCCTCTCAGGAACCTTTCCTTTCTCAGATGTGCCAGAATCAAATCACCAACTTCAAATTGAAGTTGTCTTCTGTGTTGATCTGCTCTCCTCTTATATTCTTGGTTCAAATTCTGCAATCACTCCTTCACATGGTTGTGAAGTTCCTTCATCGCCTCTACGAAATCTTCTGCACTAGCGCTCCTAGTCGCAGTATGTTCTAAATCCCTTAGCTCGAAAATTCCTCTCGGCTGCATGCCATAAACAATTTGAAATGGACTATGTCATGTGATTCTATTAAGCGAGTCATTATAAGCAAACTCTGCCTGTGGTAATATGTTGTCCCACTAACTGTGGTGTTTTGTCACCAACCTCCACAGCAAGTCTCCCAGACTTCTATTCACGACTTCTGTCTGTCCATCCGTCTAAGGATGATAAGATGAACTAAATGACAAGTTTGTTCCTAGATTCTTCCATAAGGTTCTCCAGAAGTGTCCTACGAACATAGTGTCTCGATCTGAAACTATGCTCCTTGGTAAGCTGTGAAGTTGAACGACTTCTTTGAAAAACAGGTTCGCAATGTGAGTTGCGTCACTGGTTTTCTGACATGGAATGAAATATGCCATTTTGGAAAATCTATCCACCACCACAAAGATTGACTCAAACCCTCTTTGTGTTCTTGGCAACCCCAATATGAATTCCATGCTGACTGCATCCCATGGCCTCTTAGGTATGGGTAATGGTTGATAAAAACCTGCATTCTGCCTCTTTCCTTTTGAATGTTGACAAATTCTACATCTGTCCATGAATATTTTTACGTCTACTCGCATTCCTAGCCAAAAATATGACTCATTCAACTTTGCGAACGTCTTGTCATGACCAAAATGTCTGGCCAATCCTCCACTATGTTTCTCTTTCAGCAAATTCTCCCTTGTGGAGCATTTTGGAATACAAATTTGATTACCTTTAAACAGTAATCCTTCCTGGATCATGTGTTCTGTCCATTGGCTTCTGTCCCTGAGAATTGGATTCTCAGCTGCTTCATACGCCTCTTTAAATTTTGGATCATCTCTGTACATGTCCCTGAGATCATCAAAACCCAGTGTTTTGACTCTGAACTCTTGCAACAGCAAACATTTCCTGCTCAAAGCATCAGCAACTTTGTTAGCAGTTCCAGAAATATGCTTAGTTACAAAAGTAAAGTTCTGCATGTATTCAACCCATTTAACATGTCTTTGATTCAACTTCTCTTGTTGAGTCACAAATTGCAATGCATGATTATCACTATACAAGACAAACTCCTTCGGGATTAAGTAATGTCTCCATTTCTTCAATGCCTGAATAGTAGCATAGAACTCCTTGTCATACGTGGAGTATTTCACTTTCGCTTCATTCAGCTTCTCACTGAACTATGCTATCGGCATGTCTTCTTGACTCAAGACTGCCCCTATTGCAAATCCACTTGCATCACATTTTACCTGAAATGTCTTTTTAAAATTCGGCAACACCAAAATTGGTTGTTCCGTGATTTTCTTTTTCAACAAATTAAAACTTTTCTCAACCTCTTCCATCCAGTGAAAAGACTTATGTCTCTTCTTCACTGTGTCCATCATCGGTGCACTAATTCCACTGAAATTCCTGATGAAATTCCTGTAGAAACTAGACAATCCATGAAAACTTCGAACTTCAAAGATATTCTCTAGTGATGGCCAATTCTTAATCACCTCCACTTTATCTAGATCCATTCTCAACTTATCTGCAGAAATAACAAACCCCAAATAAATGAGCTATGTCTGCATGAATGAGGATTTCTTCATGTTTATCAGTAACTTCTCTTGTTGTAACCTCTTCATCACTGTATCCAAATGTTTCAGATGCTCTGCCTTTGTTTTACTAAAAATCAGTATGTCATCAAGATACACAATGACAAATTTCTCGATGAAATCCTTCATGACTTCATTCATCAATCTCATGAAAGTACTCGGCACATTTTTTAAGCCAAATGGCATAACAAGCCATTCATACAACCCTTCGTTAGTCTTGAGGGTTGTCTTCCATTCATCACCTTCTCTCATACGAATTTGATGATAATCACTTTTCAAATCAATCTTTGAAAAAAATTTGGCCCCACTCAAGCAATCCATCAGATCATCCATCCTTGGCAATGGAAATCTGTACCTGATGGTTATTTTGTTGATTTCCCTCGATTCAGTATTCATCTTTCTTCGGACTGAGTATTGTTGGAACAGCACATGGACTCAATCTTTCTCTGACCAAACCTTTTTCCAACAAATCCTGGACTTGTCTTTTGACCTCCTCATTCTCCTGCGGCATCAATCTATACGCTGCTTTGTTTGGAAAACTAGCTCCAGGTATGAGATCAATATGATGACTCACACTTCTGATCGGTGGCAACGAACGAGGTAGTTCGTCCACTACTATGTCAGCGAACTCTTCCAGTAGTTCCTGAACCTCTTCTGGTAAATCATCTACCCTTGTGTTGGCTAAAACAATCCTTGGCTTCCTGACCACAATGAATTGTGGTTCCTCCTTCTTCTTAACCTCTGTAGAAGTTCCTTCCCACTCATGAGAAGTACAATGTTGCTTACTTCAGGTTTCACCTCCTTATCTTTGATTGGAAGCAACATGTGAGTTCTCCCATTCTTCTCTAGGGTGTATGTGTTCTTCCTCCCATCATGAATCACATTCATGTCATCTTGCCACGGTCTACCCAGCAATAGATGACAAACATCCATAGGAATAACATCACAGAGTATTTCATCTTTATACCCTCCTATTTTAAACTCAACTAAACATTGTTTAGTAACATTTACCTGATGTCATTTTTGCAACCACGACACTCTATATGGGCTTGGATGATCAATCGTCTCTAGCTCCATTTTTTCTACCATATCTGTAGAAACGAGATTTTCTGTGCTACCACTGTCCACAATGACCTTCCATATCCTGTCCTTGGTCTTGCAAGCAGTCCGAAAAAGTCTATTCCTTTGGACCGAACTCTCCACCTCCTTCTCTGGCGTTAAGAGAACTTTTCGCACCATCAGCGATCTTCCACCTTCAGCATCTTCTACCTCAACATTCCACCTCTGTGCTTCGGCGATGTGAGTTTCACCACCTTCTTTCTTCTTGTCTGGACATTCATAAGACTTGTGTCCGACCTTTCCACACGTGAATCATTTTATCACTCCACCTCTTCCTCTTCCTCTACCTCTAGTACGAGGAAAAATGTTGTGATCAGCATACTCTCCTCTCTGATCAGCATACTGCCTTCTATGTCCAGCATGTTTCCCTTTCTATGAGCTTCCACCTCTCTCAGTTTGAGGTTGAGATTTCATCCAATCTTCCTTGGGTTTCTGATTCCTATCTTGGGCAACTGATTTGCCTCTTGGCTGACTTCTACCTCGGCCTCTTTGGCTTTGCTTTCGGCTCAACTTCTCTTCAGCCTTTAGAGCCATTTGATAAGCATCTTCCACCGTTCGGATGGTCGTCATGCTCATCTCATCCTGAATTTCGTATCTCAGGCCATTCATATACCTGGCAACCTTTTCATCATTACTTTCACGATGACCTGCTCTGATGTTCATCCTGTAGAACTCTTCAGTGTACTCCTTCATTGTCATCAGCTTCTGTCTCAAGTTATGCATCCTTCGAAACAGAGTAATTTGGTAATCTCTGGGAATGAATTTCGCTTTCATCTTTGCAATCATCATATCCCAACTCTTGATTTTTTGCTTACCTTGGCAGCATTTGTCAGCTTGTAGCTCATCCCACCACAATGTTGCATGTCCTTTAAGTCTCGTGACAGCATGTTTGACCTTCTTGTCTTATTCGACATCTTCATAGTCAAAATATGTGTCCAGAGCTCTAACCCAGTCTAGAAGCTCTTCAGCATCCAAGTTTCCCTCATAAACTGGAATGTCCATTTTGGCTCTTGCACTCATTCTTGCAATAGCTCTAATCAAGCATTCATTTGCTGCATCTTCTATTGTGACTTATTCTTCTCCATGTCCAGCTTCATCTTCGCTTTCGGACTCACTAAGATCCCCAGCACCGGTTGTGCACCTCTGCTTTATTTCCATGTCTACGACTCTGGCACGTAGATCATGTATATCTCTTTCCATGGTTGGATTTGGCACATACCTTCCCCTTTCTCTTGAAACCTACCTATCCTCTGGCGGATAGGGTGTTTGTCTATCTCTTATTCTCGGTGGCATGGCTGAGATTTTCTTTCTCGCTTTCCCTGTCTGAAGTATACAAACAGAGTCAAGCTTTGATACCAGATGACACAGACACAAACCCTATCAGCCCTTGGGTCGGTATTCTGCTACAGGATCACTCTACTTTCTGCCCTTGAGTCAGATTGACTCTTTGATTCCTCTTCGGGGAATCCAACACACACAAAATTATGCTTCTCCATAGGTCCTTACGAATTGAGCTCACGTGATCGAACACAAAGCCTCAATTCCAACCTTCTTTTGACCAAATGATGTGGTCGTGTTTCTCACGATTTTAGGAACCTCGGAGTTCGTGACTTCACAACTTCTCCTCCCAAATCTTCAACTCTTCACCTTCCGAGACCTGAACTTTTGATGTGCCTAAACACTTGTCACAACTCACCACTCACGAGTTCGTGAGTCTAAACTCCCAACTCTTGCTTCCAAATCTCGTGATACCTAAAATGTCGATACGGGCACGCTCCTTCTCTTGTCAGCGCCCTCTGCGCATGACCACCGGCTAGGCCTAACTCTAGCACTTTTCGCTTCTCGCCGCTTCGTGAGTCTCAATGTCGAACTCCTGGCTCTTTTCTTGCGAATCCCTGAGACACAAGAGGTCAACGGGGTATTGACTTCTTTCAATAGATGACATGCGTTCACCCGTCTCTTCCGTGGGCCCACCTCGTGATTCTACCACGTGTCCCTCGTGCTATCTTTTCACTTCGCGATTTCGCTCCTCAAGCGATGCCACCTTTGTATCCCCAACACCCGAAGTGCCAAGATCCCGAACTCATCAGCAACCTTATCGCAACTCGTGACTTCAGGACTTTTGGGACAGAAGTCTCAACCTTCTATCCTCTGAAATGTCGAAATGATGAATTCTGACACGTCGTCAACGCGGTCCCACAAGGTAACTTCTCGCTCTATCGGGACTTCGCCTTTTGCAACCTAGAGTACCCAACCTTTTGATCTCACCTTGAGAACCTCCGAGTTCACGATATCTTCTATATATTTGCCACCTATCCTCCCTGGATGGACGGCTCTGATCCACTCGCCCCTCATGACTTCACGAACCTTAATGCACAAACTTCGAACCTTCAACTCACGAAACCCCGAAATGAGATTTCGTGAGCGATCCAATGATCCTAGCTGACTTGGATCCTACGGCCCTGATTTATTCTGAGCTTATGCTTGAGGAAAGCTCATCGTAATGTTCATTCTTCTCTGCAAGATCTGATGGCCCTTGTGACTTTGTGAATTCTTCTCAAAGAATTCCGATCGTCTATTTCTTCTTGGACAATTCCTACGAATTTTAACCAAGTTCTTCTTCGCGGAACTTACCCGCCTGTAACACAAACTTGCTATGTCTCCTCTCAACACTTGAAGGCACTAACCCTCCTAAGCTTACTTGAAAATCTCCAAGTCCTTTTGGGAAAATTCCTGCATGCACTCCTTGCGGAAAGCCTTCATTACTTCCAAATATTGAACCTCCTCGACTCTGTCCACTCCCTGCAATAGTAATCTCTCAACAATTTCACTCAGGTTTGCAAACTCTGAGACTTTACTTGGCCTGCGCACACCTTGCACGGCTCCTGTGCTCAACTTGCACTTCTACAAGAATGAGAACAGTTGTTATTCGTCCTGAGCTTTCAGAGATAAAACTCTGAACTCTTGTCAGCGCACTCCTTGCGGACAACTTCACTGCACTCCTTGCAGGAACTCTTGCTCAGATAGAGAAACAATTGAAACTCATTCCTTACTCTCTCTCAGACTTCAAACACAAAGCATGAAATCATATACACATCATATAAATAAAATGTATAACAGAAAGTAAACATCCATGAGCATAACATTCAACATGCATACACAGAGAACAAATACAACACCATGAATTTGAATCGAAGCTCTTTCTATTAATTCAAATCTTTGTACATGGGTGTTTTCAACTACATCTGTCTACTCTCTTCTCTATGCTCTATGCTCATAATAATCTTACAACTATACAATGAGGGTGTCTATATCCTGTTTCCCTCTTGTGCTCTAAAACTATCCAATCTATAATTAAATTCTATCTACCTACATTAACTTATGCATAAATGCCTCTATCTACTTCAGACGAGAGTGGGACGCTCAAGGTCTGATTACAATGCTCCTCCATAAATGTGAGTACGCCTCTATTAACTATCCCATTAATTATATGGTGCTTTCAAACTTCAAAACATTTCAACAAGAAATGTGTTGGCGCTTGTCCAGCTGTCCTCCACATCCACACGCACTTGCTACCTGCTAGCGATTCTCCTGCATCAATTACACTCCGGACTCACAAATCCTGAATTCCTGAAATAATCGGATGCCCCAGTAGATCACGATCAATGGTCCATGTTGAATTTTGTTACCAGGGTGATGGATTCATCCTTCCTTATCCACCTTGTAACTTCTCTAGATCTTACGGTTCTCGTGATTTCGGGAGTTCTCCTTGGAGAATTTCGACCGTTCAATTTCCTCCTCAAGAACCTCTGGCTCAAAATTGACTCTGCAATCCTTCTCTGGGATGTGACTTCTGCACAACAACTTGAGCTTCCTGCTTTCTCTTGATGATTCAAAGGCCCTAACCCTTCTGAGCTTTCTCTGGTAAATTCAAATCACAAAAGAACTCATGCGCACACTCCTTGCGGCAATCTATCAAATACTTTTGGGTATTTGGTCTCTTCGACTTCGTGTTGCCTCATCAACAATAGTCCTTCAATCCTTCCCTTAACTGATAAGTCCTAAGGATTCCAACAGCCTGTGCACTCCTTGCACGGCTTCTGTGCTTCACTTGCACTTCTGCTGAAACGAGAACAATGGTATCCCTCCTGAGCTTTCAGAGATAAACTCTGAACCTGGTCAATGCACACCTTGTAGATGCTTTCACTGCACTCCTTGCAGGAACTTCTCGCTCAGGATTGGAAACAATTGAAACTCATTTCCTCTCTCTCTCAGACTTCAAACATCCAACATGAAATCATACATACAAACAGTATTAAAGCAAATGCACCATAGAGAGAGAATAAACAACCATGATCATACCATTCACCATGTATACATAGGAAACATCACAACACCATGAAATCTGTATCAAAGCTTCTTATATTAATTCAAAGATCCTGTACATGGGGTTCTTCTCTACAACTCTCTGCTACAGCTCTCCTCTTCTCTATGCTAATGTGCTTAATTGATTTAATTATGATTGATACAATGATACAAAGATGAGGGTGTCTATAGTCGTTTTCCCTCCTGTTCCTAAAACTGTCTAATCTGGAATTTAAATCTACCTACTTTCATCAACTACGCATAAATGCCTCTACCTCCTATAGATGAGAGTGAATCGCTCATGATCTGTTTACAATACGCAAGTATGCTTCCCTTTAACCATTACATTAATGCTTCAAAAACATCTCCAAAACATGTAAAATGTGTGTTGTACTTTCCAGTTGTCTTCTGCCTTCATGCTCGCTTGGCTGGCTACTTGCGATGCCCCTGCATCATACTCCCTTGCTTGAAAATTTTCACGAACTCCTGTTCATGAGCTCTTGCATGGTCTGTCCATGCTTCTGAATTTTTGCTTCATCCTCCCAACTGGAATCTTCAACTAGATGTCCCTTCCACTTGACCAAGTATTCAAAATACTCTTTCCTCTTGGTCTTCCTGTTGACCCTCTTATCAATTATACTTTCCATCTGTGGATTTGCAGCTATAGGCATTTGTTTGGTCCACTGAACTTATGTCTATTCATTCTCTGCCCCTGCTTCTTCAGCTTTGTAAGGGTACAAATCTGAGATGTTGAATATCAGTGAAATTCCGATCCCATCGGTAATTCGATCTCATATGCATTTGCCCCAAATTTCTTTACGATCTTGCATGGTCCAATCTTCTTCATTTTCAGTTTGTTATATGTTCCCCTTGGGAACCTCTCCTTCCTCATATGTGCAAGAATCAGATCACCAACTTCAAACTGAAGTTCTCGCCTGTGTTGATCTGCTCTGCGTTTATACTCTTGACTCGAGTTTTGCAAACATTCCCTCACTTGGTTGTGAAGTTCCTTCATTGCTTCTGCAAAATCCTCTGCACTAGCACTTCTAGTTTCAGTCTGTTATGAATCCTTCAATTCAGAAACTCCCCTTAGTTGCATTCCATACAAAATTTGGAATGGACTCTGCCCTGTGCTTCTATTGAGTGAATCATTGTAAGCAAATTCCGCATGTGGCAGAATGTGATCCCACTGACTTTGGTGTTCAGTCACTAGGCTCCTCAATAAATCTCCCAAGCTCTGGTTGACAATTTTTGTTTGCCCATCCATCTGAGGATGATAAGTTGAGCTAAATGACAAATTCGTCCCCAACTTCTTCCATAAAGTCCTCCAGAAATGTCCCACGAACTTGGTGTCTCGATCTGAAACTATACTTCTTGGTAAGCCGTGAAGTCTGACAACTTCCTTGAAAAACAGGTTCGCAATATGGGTTGTGTCGCTGGTTTTCTGGCATGGTATAAAATGTGCCATCTTTGAAAATATGTCTACCACCACAAATATCGAATCAAATCCTCTTTACATTCTTAGCAGCCCCAATATAAAATCCATGCTTACGGCATCCCACGGCCTCTTAGGTATGGGTAATGGTTGGTATAACCCTGTGTTCTGCCTTTTTCCTTTTGTGTGCTGACAAATTCTACATCTTTCCATAAATATTTTGACATATGTCCTCATCCCTGGCCAAAAATATGAGCCATTTAATTTCGAGAACGTTTTGTCATGATTGAAATGTCCGACCAATCCTCCACTATGTTTTTCTTTTAACAGATTCCCCCTCATGGAGCATTTTGGAATACATAATTGATTGTCTCTGAATAATAATCCATCCTGGATCATATATTCGGTCCACTGGCTTTTGTCCCTGAGAATTGGATTCTCATATGCCTCATATGCCTCTTTAAAATCTGGATCATCCTTGTACATTTCTTTGAGGTTATCAAAACCCAAAGTTTTGACTCTGAATTCCTGTATTAGCAAACATTTCCTGCTCAAAGCATCAGCAAATTTGTTAGCAGTTCCAGAAATATGTTTAATTACAAAAGTAAAATTCTGCATGTATTCAACCCATTTTGCATGCTTTTGGTTCAACTTTTCCTGTTGAGTCACAAATTGCAAAGCATGATTATCAATGTACAAAACAAACTCTTTAGGAACCAAATAATGTCTCCATTTCTTCAGCGCTTGTATGATTGCATAGAATTCCTTGTCATATGTTGAATATTTAATATTTGCTTCATTCAGTTTTTCACTGAAGTATGTGATCGGTCTGTCATCTTGGCTCAAGACCGCTCCAATTGAAAATCCACTAGCGTCACACTTGACCTGAAATGTCTTACTAAAATCTAGCAACACTAGAATTGGTTGTTCAGTAATCTTCCTTTTCAACAGATTGAAACTTTTCTCTACTTCTTCTGTCCAGTGAAAATATTTATGTCTTTTCTTTACCGTGTCCATCATTGGTGCACTAATCCCACTGAAATTTCGAATGAATTTCCTGTAGAAACTAGCTAAACCATGGAAGCTTCGAACTTCAAACACATTTTTCGGCGATGGCCAATTCTTAATTGCATTCACCTTTTTCGGATCCATCTTCAACTCATTTGCAGAGATAACAAAACCCAAATAAATGAGTTTCTTCCTCATAAATGTTGGTTTCTTCATATTAATTAGCAACTTCTCTTGCTGTAATCTCCTCATCACTGTAGCCAAATGCTTCAAGTGCTCTGTTTCTATCTTGTTGAAAATCAGTATATCGTCAAGATATACAATGACGAATTTCCCAATGAACTCCTTCAGGACTTCATTCATCAACCTCATGAAAGTACTAGGTGCATTTGTTAGGCCAAATGGCATAACAAGTCATTCATACAGTCCTTCATTTGTCTTGAAGGCTTTCTTCCATTCATCACCTTCTCTCATACGAATTTGATGATATCCGCTTTTCAAATCAATCTTTGAAACAAATTTTTCTCCACTCAAGCAATCCATCAAATCATCCATCCTTGGCAAAGGAAATCTATATATGATGGTAATCTTGTTGATTTCCCTTGAGTCTGTACACATCCTCCAGCCTCCATCTTTCTTTGGGCTGAGCACTGTTGGAACAACTCATGGACTCAAGCTCTCTCTAACCAATCCTTTGTCCATCAAATCCTGGACCAGTTTCTTGACCTCTTCATTCTCTTGTGGCATCATCCTGTACATTGCTTTGTTTGGTAAACTAGCTCCAGGTATGAGATAAATATGATGACTTATACTTCTGATCGGTGGCAATGAACAAGGCAGTTCGTCCACTACTATATCAGCGAACTCTTCCAGCAATTTCTAGATTTCCTCTGGTAAATCATCCACTCTTGTACTAGTCAAAACAATTCTAGGCTTCCTGACCACAATGAATTGTGTATCTTCCTTTTTCTTAACCTCCTTAAGAAGTTCCTTCCCACTCATGAGAAGTACAGTGTTGCTCACTTCTGGTTTCACTTCTTTATCCTTAATCGGAAACAACATGTGAGTTCTCCCATTCTTCTCCAGGGTGTATGTGTTCTTTCTCCCATCATGAATTACATTTTTGTCATATCGCCATGGTCTACCTAGCAATAGATGACAAACATCCATGGGAATAAAATCACATAGTATTTCATCCTTATATCCTCCTATTTTAAATTCAACTAAACATTGTTTAGTGACATTTACCTGATGTCCTTTTTGTAACTGCGAAACTCTGTATGGGCTTGGATGTACAATAGTCTCCAGCTCCAGCTTTTCT
>ML815458.1:127883-148015 GCA_009831015.1 Picea engelmannii | reverse complement strand
AGGGTATGCACAAAAATAAGGTATTGATTATACATAAACATTTGCTCCTACAACGAAATGGGGCACTATTAGAACCTTATTTTCTCTTGTAGCTTAAAAAGAATGGAAAATACATCACATGGATATAAAAATTGCCTTCTTAAACAGAGATTTAAAAGAAGATGTTTATATGTCGAAGCCAAAGTGTTTTTTTGTTAAAGGAAAAGAACATAAAGTATGCAAATTGATAAAATCATTGTATGGTTTAAAACAAGCACCTCGTGCTTGGTATGGAAAGTTAACTAAACATCTTCTCAAGTTGAATTATAAGCATTTCAATCTAGATGATGCAACTTTATTTGTTAAGAAAGTTGGAAGATCAGTTGTATATCTAGTTGTCTATGTAGATGATTTGCTTATCACAGAAAATAATGATGATTGTATAACATCTATTAAAAAGGAGTTGCAGAAGGTTTTTGATATGACAAATTTGGGATTACTACATTATTATCTAGGGATCGAAGTAGATCCAAAACCGAAACACATTTTTATTTCTCAGAAGAAACATATTGGAGAACTATTGAGCAAATTTGAGATGAAGGATTGTAATCCTATTTCTACTCCAATGGAGCAGAACCTAAAGCTTACTTCAAATGAAGGTAGTGCATTTTGAGATCCAACAAAGTACATACAACTTGTTGGAAGTTTAATTTATCTTACTACTACTCGTCCTGACATAACTTTTGCTATAGGAATACTTTCTAGGTTTATTCATCAACCTTGTGAAAGTCATTGGACAGCAACAAAATGAGTGCTCAAATATTTAAAAGGCACTTAATCATATGGCATCAAATATTTTAAAGTTTCAGACTTCCATTTCATTGGGTATTCAGATTCTGACTTTGACGGAGATAAAGAGCATGGGGTGTCTACTTCAGGTTATTTGATCAATCTTGGATCAACAACCATCACTTGGAGATCACGAAAGTAATCAGTTCCTGCTGATTCTACAACTGAAGCTGAATACGTTGCAACAACTCAAGCCACAAAATAAATCATTTGGCTTCGGAAAATTCTTGAAGACTTGCAGGAGAAACAAATGATTTCGACGCCTCTCTTTGTTAACAATACTGCTGCAATAGAATTGGCCAAAAATTCTAAATTCCATGATTGAACTAAACATATCAACACCAAATATCATTTGATTCGACATCATGTTGAGGCCAAAACCATTCATCTCAATCATTGTTCCATTTCAGAGCAAATTGTGGACATCTTTACTAAATCTTTGGGTCGAGAGAAATTTGAAAAATTTCGAATGATGTTTGGGATGACAAATGTCCTTTCAGATTAAGGGGGGAATGTTAACTAATTTGGTGGTTAACTAATCCGGTGGTTATGTTCAACTATCCACGTAACTGTAACTGTCTATAACTGTCTGCAACTGTCCCTCAAATGTCCACCTATACATAATGTGTCCAGTTTTAATTAATAACATTGATCTAACATTGATTGTGTTAAATGTGGAGTTTTATCTGGCCTGTGTACAATTTTGACTGGATGTAATTTTAATGTTAGTGGAGATTTCGTGGGAAGTTTCCCGCGGATGTAAAGGAATTTTTATTAATATAAAAAATTTGAGCCAATTTTCTTTGGAAAAAAAAGGTTCGAAAAGATTAAAAAATATATCAACATTGTATTAAAATTTGGTTCTGAGTTTAAAAATGCTATGTCAAGACTACTAAAAGATATATGACAAAATCCACTGTGAATACAGAATCGAGAGGTGTTGGCTGCATTGAACAGCTCCGGGGTAAATCCGCATCAGCACAGGTTTCATGCCTTTTTACCTCCCTACGAGTACATAAATAAATATGTGATTTCAAACACTGGGAAATGCCTTATGTAACAGTTTCTTTGGCTGCGAGAATCATGAATAAGAGAAGTTCAGGGGAAAAGCTGGACATCTAAGATTTACACAATGATGGTGCAGACATGTAAGTTATGGTCGTTTTAGCTCCGGACACTTTATTATAACTATAATACAGATAAATTTCTTCACGCTGAGCATTGTTCATTGCTAAAAATATGTCCAAAGTTGCGTTTAGAATCAATAGTATGATTTTGGAATCTCATTGTTTAAACACCAGCAGTGGCATGCACTTCTCAGATATGCTTACTGATAAATTACAAATCCAACGAAGGTTGAACACCAGGAGCATAATCATTATCCTCTACATTCTGGATGAGCTCCATTTTAAAATACACGAGTTGGCTGCAATAAGAGCATATGGACATTGTTTCGGATTGTAATTGGTTGGAAGCTAGAAGTTTATCCCTTACATACATATAAATGTGTATAAGGGAAAACAATACAGATTTTTTTTATAAATAATGTTTTTATACTAGGTTAAAATGGTTTGGTCTGTCATCTTAAAAATAGATTATATATATATATATATATATATATATATATATATATATATTATAAAAGTTTCAATTAATTTTAACTGGTTTAGTCTTAGGTTCATTAATCCAAAACAGTCCAAGCTACCAAAACTGCTCATTAAACATTATTTAACAAGCAATCATCAGTCTGTGAATCCAAAATGGCCCAAACTACCCTAACTGCTCATTAAACATTATTTAACAAGCAACAAACAGTCAACTAAAGAGGAGGAAAAAAAGTGGAAAGAGGTATGCTTGGAGCATCCTTAGATTTTTCTTCTTTTATTCATCATTCATCCTTCATTCTTTTCGGCAGGGATTTGATGAAGTTGTTGGCAGCAAGGAATGTCTTGCAGAGTGGTAGAAGGAGTCAAAGCAGGCTTGAGTTCGGATTGTGTCTTTGAGGTAAACTGTTTATTTGTTTCAGTTTGATTTTCAGTACTAATCAGTTTGATAGTTGCCTTGAATTTTACCGACATGTCCTTTAAATAACTTGATTTTCTTCTTTGTCTTTTTTTTATGCTTAGTTGTTCATTGTATAATGTAACATGCCATTTTGGATAATTAAAGACTAGAACTCTGGTTCAAGTCTACCCAAGTTTGAAAACTTCAACAAATTCAAAAAAATTACCAGAAATTTCATTTTAAAAATAAAAATCAAACTCTTAAGGGTCTAAAAAAAAAAACTTTATTTTATGTTCTAAATTTTATTTTCATTTACTTTTCCTTTTAATGCTATATTTTAAAATATTAAAAAATAATCCAATATTTTAATTTACGAGACTATTTTATTTCATATAAATACAATCTTTTCTTTCTTTGTTTAGTTTATATTTTCTTTTGATTAACAACAATATTAAAAGAAAACAATTTTTTATTTCACTTTGTTAAGTTTATGTAAATACAAACAAATTTTAGGGTTTCTCACTTTAACTTTTAGCATTAACAACATCTTTAACTCTTGTTTTATATTTCATACAAAATAAAACACAAAAAATTAAATTCATTAAACTCAATAAGTTTAATCATGTAATAAATATTATTTTTTAAGTTTTTCTAATTTTTTTTTGGCTTTACTAAACTAATTATTTTAATTAGTTTAACATTCTTTTAAATTTTTTGCATTTATATAATTTATTTAAATTTTTGTTTAATCTACACTTCACTTATAAAAACAAAATATAAAAAACTTATATAAATTGCAAAATTAAATAAAAATCAAATATTTTAAAATCATAAATAATTATTTATGCTTGGGTTCTTACTCTTTAGCTAGGGGTTTAATGTGCTTTATGTATAGGCTATAAAATAGGGTGACTATTCCTGCCTCTTCTTGGTTTAGCCAACAGAGAGGTTGAGATGTTGTTGTTGGGAACTCCCTAGTCCCTCAACTTCAATAAGTGGCTAGTTCAAAATATGTTTAGTGAAATCACAAAGCCAATATGATCATAAAATGAGACCTTCATCCTTGGGAAACTGATGCAAGAGCATCGCAAGAAGCCAACCAAGCGAGCATGAAGGCAGAAGACAGCTGGAAAGTGCAACACACATTTTACATATTTTGGAAATGTTTTTGAAGCATTAATGTAATGGTTAAAGGGAAGCGTACTTGCATATTGTAAACAGATCATGAGTGATTCGCTCTCATCTGTAGGAGGTAGAGGCATTTATGCGTAGTTAATAAAAGTAGGTAGATTTAAATTCCAGATTAGACAGTTTTAGGAATAGGAGGGAAAACGACTATAGACACCCTCATCTTTGTATCATTGTATCAATAAGAATTAGATCAATTAAGCACATTTGCATAGAGAAGAGGAGAGTTGTAGCAGAGAGTTGTAGAGAAGAACTCCATGTATAGGAGCTTTGAATTAATATAAGAAGCTTTGAGACAGATTTCATGGTGTTGTGATGTTTTCTGTGTATACATGATGAATGGTATGCTCATGGTTGTTTATTCTCTTTTTATGGTGCATTTGCTTTAATACTGTGTGTATATATGATTTCATGTTGGATGTTTGAAGTCAGAGAGAGAGAGAGGAAATGAGTTTCAATTGTTTTTCATCCTCAGTGAGAAGTTCCTGCAAGGAGTGCAGTGAAAGCGTCCACAAGGTGTGCGTTGACCAGGTTCAGATTTTATCTTTGAAAGCTCAGGAGGGATACCATTTTTCTTATTTCAGCAGAAGTGCAAGTGAAGCATAGAAGCCGTGCAAGAAGTGTGCAGGCTATTGGAAGCCTTAGGACTTATCAGTTAAGGGAAGGATTGAAGGACCATTGTTGTCGAGGCAACACAGAGTCAAAGAGACCAAATACCCATACGTATTTGACAGATTGCCGCAAGGAGTGCGCACAAGAGTTCTTTTGTGTTTTTAATTTACCAGAGAAAGCTCAGAAGGATTAGGGACTTTGAATCATTCAAGAGAAAGTAGGAAGCTCAAGTTGTTGTGCAGAAGTCATGTCCCAGAGAAGGATTGCAGAGTCGATTTTGAGCCAGAGGTTCTTGAGGAGGAAATTGAACGGTCGAAATTCTCCGAGGAGAACTCCCGAAATCACGAGAACCGTAAGATCTATAGAAGTTACAAGGTGGATAAGGAGGGACGAATCCATCACTTTCGTAACAGGAGTCAACGTGGACCGTTGACCGTGATCTATTCGGGCGTCAAATTATTTCGGGAATTCAGGATTTGTGAGTCCGGAGTGTAATTCAAAAACCCTTGGTCACTCTAACTCCCGAATCGCAAAAAGAATAGTCTAAGATGAATTTCAGAATTTTGGGAATCGACATTTCGACATTCCTGTTGACAAGGAGGAGAGTGCTCCACATTAGAAGCTTCGAAATCGCAAAATGTGAAATATCTTTGGAGGAGCGTTTCGACATTTCGGCATTTCGGGATCCGGGATCTTGAGGAGACAGTGATTTGGAATTGAGAGTTTCGAACTCCCGTGGAAAAGAAAATCATTTCAGCACTTCGGGTTTTGGAGTACCGGAAGTCCTAAGGACAAGGAGTTGAGGCCCTTACATTTAGAATTTTGAAGTTGCAAGATCCAGGATATTGTGAAGTGGTATTTCGACATTTCAGGAATCAAAATTTCGGCCTTCCCGTTGACAGGAATTCAGGCACTTCACATGAGAACCCCCGAAATTGCGAAACACGAAATAGTGTGAAGTGGCGTTTCAACAATTCGGCGTTTCGGGAACCCGAGAGGACAGTGTTATGGGATTAAGAGTCTTGGACTCCTGGTACCCGAAAGTATGAAATCACGTGGGCCGTCGGATCAAGGGGAGGCTTATAGCCGTTGATCCTGTTGAAGATATTGTTTCAGAGTTTGGGGTTTGTGGAGGTTAGAGAGCTGGAAGCCTTACATCAGGACTCGTGAAATCGCGAAGTCCGAAACTCCGAAAAGGTGAAAAGTTCTGCTAGAAGCCAGTCTTTTGTTGAACATTTCGGGTTTCGGCATTTTGGCAGTTGCAAAGACAAGAGGTCGGGATTCCTTGTTCTGGAATTCCCGAAGTCGTGAAACGCGATATAGCTGTGTAGGAGGAAGCGGCCAAGCATTTTGGGAAAATCGACATTTTGGGTTTCGGAAGGTGGAAAGGTCGAGAACCTTGACAATAGGATTCACGAAATTGCGAAATCCGGTATCCCGAAAAGAGAAGAAAAGGAAAGTCTCGATAAGGAAAAAGGGCGCGATCATTTTATTGTGGTCAATGGAGTTGAGTGGTGCTTTGTGTTGGTTCACACAGGGGAATTCTCATAAGGACCTGTGGAAAAAAACTGTTGTGTGTGTGTGTAGGATTCCTTGTGGAGGAACCTAAAAGTCAATTAAACTCAGGAGGGAAGATTTAGAATGACCCTGTGCAGACCTCGATTCATAGGATTGGGGGTCTGTGTCATTTGTGTTATCAGAGCCTAGAAAGAGTTCTTTGTTTTCTATAGTAGAGAAAAGAGAAATTTTATAGCCATTCCGTCGAGAAGAAGAGACAGGCCAATGCCTGATCCAGCAGTGGAAAGAGAAATGCGCGAACTACGTGCCAGGCTTGATGCCATGGAGACAACACAGAGGCGCACAATCAACGCTGGGGATATCAACGAGGCTAAAAGTGAAAATGAAGATGGACATGAAGGAGAAGAAGTAGCAGTCGAGGATGCTGCAGATGAATGTCTATTCAGGGCTGTTGCAAGGATAGGTGCCAGGGAAAAAATGGAGATTCCCATATATGAAGGAAACTTGGATGTAGAAGAGCTTCTAGACTGGATTATAGCTCTGGATAAATATTTTGATTATGAGGATATTGAGGAAGACAAAAAGGTTAAACATGTTGTCACAAGACTTAAAGGGCATGCAATATTATGGTGGGATGAACTGCAGGCTGACAAACGCTGCAAAGGCAAGCAGAAAATCAAGAGTTGGGATAGAATGGTTGCGAAGATGAAAGCCAAATTCATACCCAAGGATTATCAAATTACTCTGTTTCGGAGGATGAAAAACTTGAGACAGAAGTTGATGATAGTGAAAGAGTACATTGAAGAATTCTACAAGATAAACATCAGAGCAGGTCATCGGGAAAGTGATGATGAAAAGGTTGCCAGGTACATGAATGGTCTAAGATATGACATTCAGGACAAGATGAGCATGATGAGCCTTAGAAATGTGGAGGATGCTTATCAGATGGCTCTGAAAGCTGAAGAGAAGTTGAGCCGAAAGCAAGGTCAAAGAGGCCGAGGCAGAAGTCAAGCCAGAGGCAAAACAATTGCCCAAGACATAACTCAGAAATCTAAAGAAGAGTGGAAGAAACCTCAAACTCAAACTGAGAGAGGTGGAAGCTCACAGAGAGGACAATATGCTGATAGAAATACTTTTCCTTGAACTAGAAGAAGAGGTAGAGGCAGAGGTGGAGAAATAAAATGCTTTACCTATGGAAAAAATGGACACAAATCCTATGAATGTCCAGATAGAAAGAAAGAAGGAGGTGAACCTCACATTGACAAAGCACAAGGACAAAATGTTGAGGTAGAAGATGCTGAGGGCGGAAGATCACTAATGATGAGAAAAGTTCTCTTAACACCAGAGAAGGAGGCAGAGAACCCAACCCAAAGGAACAAACTTTTTCGGACTATTTGCAGGACCAAAGACAGGGTATGCAAATTCATTGTGGACAATGGTAGCACATACAATCTCATTTCTACAGAGATGGTAGAAAAGCTGGAGCTAGAGACTATTGTACATCCAAGCCCATACAGAGTTTCGTGGTTACAAAAAGGACATCAGGTAAATGTCACTAAACAATGTTTAGTTGAATTTAAAATAGGAGGATATAAGGATGAAATACTATGTGATGTTATTCCCATGGATGTTTGTCATCTATTGCTAGGTAGACCATGGCGATATGACAGAAATGTAATTCATGATGGGAGAAAGAACACATACACCCCGGAGAAGAATGGGAGAACTCACATGTTGTTGCCAATTAAGGATAAAGAAGTGAAACCAGAAGTGAGTAACACTGTACTTCTCATGAGTGGGAAGGAACTTCTTAAGGAGGTTAAGAAAAAGGAAGATACACAATTCATTGTGGTCAGAAAGCCTAGAATTGTTTTGACCAGTACAAGAGTGGATGATTTACCAGAGGAAATCCAGAAATTGCTGGAAGAGTTCGCTGATATAGTAGTGGACGAACTTCCTTGTTCGTTGCCACTGATCAGAAGTATAGTCATCATATTGATCTCATACCTGGAGCTAGTTTACCAAACAAAGCAACGTACAGGATGACGCCACAAGAGAATGAAGAGGTCAAGAAATAGGTCTAGGATTTGATGGACAAAGGACTGGTTAGAGAGAGCTTGAGTCCATGCGTTGTTCCAATAGTGCTCAGCCCAAAGAAATATGGAGGTTGGAGGATATGTACATACTCGAGGGAAATCAACAAGATTACCATCAGATATAGATTTCCTTTGCCAAGGATGGATGATTTGATGGATTGCTTGAGTGGAGAAAAACTTGTTTCAAAGATTGATTTGAAAAGCGGATATCATCAAATTCGTATGAGAGAAGGTGATGAATGGAAGAAAGCCTTCAAGACAAATGAAGGGCTGTATGAATGACTTGTTATGCCATTTGGCCTAACAAATGAGCCTAGTACTTTCATGAGGTTGATGAATGAAGTCCTAAAGGAGTTCATTGGGAAATTCGTCATTGTATATCTTGACGATATACTGATTTTCAACAAGATAGAAATAGAGCACTTGAAGCATTTGGCTACAGTGATGAGGAGATTACAGCAAGAGAAGTTGCTGATTAATATGAAGAAACCAACATTTATAAGGACGAAACTCATTTATTTGGGTTTTGTTATCTCTGCAAATGAGTTGAAGATGGATCCAGAAAAGGTGAATGCAATTAAGAATTGGCCATTGCCGAAAAATGTGTTTGAAGTTCGAAGCTTCCATGGTTTAGCTAGTTTCTACAGGAAATTCATTCGAAATTTTAGTGGGATTAATGCACCAATGATGGACACAGTAAAGAAAAGACATAAATCTTTTCATTGGACAGAAGAAGTAGAGAAAAGTTTCAATCTGTTAAAAAGGAAGATTACTGAACTGCCAATTCTGGTGTTTCCAGATTTCAGTAAGACATTTCAGGTCAAGTGTGACGCTAGTGGATTTTCAATTGGAGCGGTCTTGAGCCAAGATGACAGATCGATCGCATACTTCAGTGAAAAACTGAATGAAGCAAATATTAAATATTCAACATATGATAAGGAATTTTATGCAGTCATACAAGCGCTAAAGAAATGAAGACATTATTTGGTTCCTAAAGAGTTTGTTTTGTACATCGATAATCACGCTTTGCAATTTGTGACTCAACAGGAAAAGTTGAACCAAAAGCATGCAAAATGGGTTGAATACATGCATAATTTTACTTTTGTAATTAAACATATTTCTGGAACTGCTAACAAAGTCGCTGATGCTTTGAGCAGGAAATGTTTGCTAATACAGGAATTCAGAGTCAAAACTTTGGGTTTTGATAACCTCAAAGAAATGTACAAGGATGATCCAAATTTTAAAGAGGCGTATGAGGCATCTGAGAATCCAATTCTCAGGGATAGAAGCCAGTGGACCGAATATATGATCCAGGATGGATTATTATCTAGAGGCAATCAATTATGTATTCCAAAATGCTCCATGAGGGGGAATCTGTTGAAAGAAAAACATAGTGGAGGATTGGTCGGACATTTCAGTCATGACAAAACGTTCTCGAAATTAAATGGCTCATATTTTTGGCCAGGGATGAGGACATATGTCAAAATATTTGTGGAAAGATGTAGAATTTGTCATCACACAAAAGGAAAAAGGCATAACACAGGGTTATACCAGCCATTACCCATACCTAAGAGGCCGTGGGATGCCGTAAGCATGGATTTTATATTGGGGCTGCCAAGAACGTAAAGAGGATTTGATTTGATATTTGTGGTGGTAGACAAATTTTCAAAGATGGCACATTTTATACCATTCTAGAAAACTAGTGACGCAACCCATATTGCGAACCTGTTTTTCAAGGAAGTTGTCAGACTTCACGGCTCACCAAGAAGTATAGTTTTAGATTGAGACACCAAGTTCGTGGGACATTTCTGGAGGACTTTATGGAAGAAGATGGGGACAAATTTGTCATTTAGCTCAGCTTATCATCCTCAGATGGATGGGCAAACAAAAATTGTCAACCAGAGCTTGGGAGATTTATTGAGGAGCCTAGTGACTGAACACCAAAGTCAGTGGGATCACATTCTGCCATAGGTGGAATTTGCTTACAATGATTCACTCAATAGAAGCACAGGGCAGAGTCCATTCCAAATTTTGTATGGAATGCAGCTAAGGGGAGCTTCTGAATTGAAGGATTCAGAACAGACTAAAACTAGAAGTGCTAGTGCAGAGGATTTTGCAGAAGCAATGAAGGAACTTCACAGCCAAGTGAGGGAACGTTTGAAAAACTCGAGTCAAGAGTATAAACGCAGAGCAGATCAACACAGGCAAGAACTTTAGTTTGAAGTTGGTGATATGATTCTTGCACATCTGAGGAAGGAGAGGTTCCCAAGGGGAACATATAACAAACTGAAAATGAAGAAGATTGGACCATGCAAGATCGTAAAGAAATTTGGGGCAAATGCATATGAGATCGAATTACCCGATGGGATCGAAATTTCACCGATATTCAACATCTCAGATTTGTACCCTTACAAAGCTGAAGAAGCAAGGGCATAGAATGAATAGACAGAAGTTCAGTGGACCAAACAAATGCCTGTAGCTGCAAAGCCACAGATGGAAAGTATAATTGATAAGAGGGTCAACAGGAAGACCAAGAGGAAAGAGTATTTTGAATACTTGGTCAAGTGGAAGGGACATCCAGTTGAAGATTCCAGTTGGGAGGATGATGCAAAAATTCAGAAGCATGTATAGAACATGCAAGAGCTCATGAACATGAGTTCATGAAAATTTTCAAGCAAGGGAGTATGATGCAGGGACATCACAAGTAGCCAGCCAAGCGAGCATGAAGGCAGAAGATAGCTGGAAAGTGCAACACACATTTTACATGTTTTGGAGATGTTTTTGAAGCATTGATGTAATGGTTAAAGGGAAGCATACTTGTGTATTGTAAACAGATCATGAGAGATTCACTCTCATCTATAGGAGGTAGAGGCATTTATGCGTAGTTAATGAAAGTAGGTAGATTTAAATTCCAGATTAGACAGTTTTAGGAACAGGAGGGAAAACGACTATAGACACCCTCATCTTTATATCATTGTATCAATCAGAATTAAATCAATTAAGCACATTAGCATAGAGAAGAGGAGAGCTGTAGCAGATAGTTGTAGAGAAGAACCCCATGTACAAGAGCTTTGAATTAATATAAGAATCTTTGAGACATATTTCACGGTGTTGTGATGTTTTCTATGTATACATGGTGAATGGTATGATCATGGTTGTTTATTCTCTCTATGGTGCATTTTCTTTAATACTGTTTGTATGTATGATTTCATGTTGGATGTTTGAAGTCTGAGAGAGAGAGGAAATGAGTTTCAATTGTTTCTCATCCTGAGTGAGAAGTTCCTGCAAGGAGTGCAGTGAAAGCATATGAAAGGTGTGCATTGACCAGGTTCAGAGTTTATTTCTGAAAGCTCAGGAGGGATACCGTTGTTCTCATTTCAGCAGAAGTGCAAGTGAAGCACAGAAGCCGTGCAAGGAGTGCACAAGCTATTGGAAGCCTTAGGACTTATCAGTTAAGGGAAGGATTGAAGGACTATTGTTGATGAGGCAACACAGAGTCGAAGAGACCAAATACCTAGAAGTATTTGATAGATTGCCGCAAGGAGTGCGCGTAGGAGTTCTTTTGTGATTTGAATTTACCAGAGAAATATCAGAAGGGTTAGGGCCTTTGAATCATTAAAGAGAAAGTAGGAAGCTCAATTTGTTGTGCAGAAGTCACATCCAAGAGAAGGATTGCAGAGTCGATTTTGAGCTAGAGGTTCTTGAGGAGGAAATTGAACGGTCGGAATTCTCCAAGGAGAACTCCCGAAATCACGAGAACCGTAAGATCTAGAGAAGTTACAAGGTGGATAAGGAAGGATGAATCCATCACTCTGGTAACATGATTCAAGATGGACCGTTGATCGTGATTTACTGGGGCATCCGATTATTTCGGGAATTCAAAATTTGTGAGTCCGGAGTGTAATTGATGCAGGAGCATCGCTCGCAGGTAGCAAGAGCGCGTGGATGTGGAGGACAACTGGACCAGCGCCAACACATTTCTTGTTGAAATTTTTTGAAGTTTGAAAGTGCCATATAATTAATGGGATAGTTAATAGAGGCATACTCACATTTATGGAGGAGCATTGTAATCAGACCTTGAGCGTCCCACTCTCGTCTGAAGTAGATAGAGGCATTTATGCATAAGTTAATGTAGGTAGATAGAATTTAATTCTAGATTGGACAGTTTTAGAGCGCAAGAGGGAAAGAGGATATAGACACCCTCATTGTATAGTTGTAAGATTATTATGAGCATAGAGCATAGAGAAGAGAGCAGAGATATGTAGTTGAAAACACCCATGTACAGAGATTTGAATTAATAGAAAGAGCTTCGATTCAAATTCATGGTGTCGTATTTGTTCTCTGTGTATGCATGTTGAATGTTATGCTCATGGATGTTTACTTTCTATTATATATTTTCTTTATATGCTATGTATATGATTTCATTCTTTGTGTTTGAAGTCTGAGAGAGAGTAAGGAATGAGTTTCAATTGTTTCTCTATCTGAGCAAGAGTTCCTGCAAGGAGTGCAGTGAAGTTGTCCGCAAGGAGTGCGCTGACAAGAGTTCAAAGTTTTATCTCTGAAAGATCAGGAGGGATAACAACTGTTCTCATTCTCGCATAAGTGCAAGTTGAGCACAGGAGCCGTGCAAGGTGTGCATAGGCCAAGTAAAGTCTCAGAGTTTGCGAACCTGAGTGAAATTGTTGAGAGATTGCTGTCGCAGGGAGTGGACAGAGTCGTGGAGGTTCAATATTTGGAAGTATTGAAGGGTTGCCGCAAGGAGTGCGCGTAGGAATTTTCCCAAAAGGACTTGGAGATTTTCAAGTAAGCTCAGGAGGGTTAGTGCCTTCAAGTGTTGAGAGGAGATATAGCAAGTTTGTGTTACAGGCGGGTAAGTTCCGCGAAGAAGAACTTGGTTAAAATTCGTAGGAATTGTCCAGGAAGAAATGGACGGTCGAAATTCTTTGAGAAGAATTCGTGAAGTCACAAGGGCCATCAGATCTTGCAGAGAAGCAGGAACATTACGACGATATTTCCTCAAGCATAATCTCAGAAGAAATCAGGGCTGTAGGATCCAAGTCAGTCAAGATCTTTGGATCGCTCACGAAATCTCATTTCGGGGTTTCGTGAGTTGAAGGGTCGAAGTTTGTGCATTAAGGTTCGTGAAGTCATGAGGGGCGAGTAGCGAGTGGCGAGTGGATCAGAGCCATCCATCCAGGGAGGATAGGTGTAAGATATCTAGAATATCTCGCGAAATCGGAGGTTCTCGAGGTGAGATCAAAAGGTTGGGTACTCTAGGTTGCGAAAGGCGAAGTCCCGATAGAGCGAGAAGTTACCTTGTGGGACCGCGTTGACGACGTGTCAGAATTCATCATTTCGGAATTTTGGAGGATAGAAGGTTGAGACTTCCGTCCCAAAAGTCCCAAAGTCACGAGTTGCGATAAGGTTGCTGACGAGTTCGGGATCTTGGCACTTCGGGTGTCGGGGATACAAAGGTGGCATTGCTTGAGGAGCAAAATCGCAAAGTGAAAAGATAGCACGAGGGACACGTGGTAGAATCATGAGGTGGGCCCATGGAAGAGACGGGTGGACGCATGCCATCTGTTGAAAGAAGTCAATACCTCGTTGACCTCTCGTGTCTCAGGGATTCACGAGACAAGAGCCGGGAGTTCGACATTGAAACTCACGAAGCGGTGAGAAGCGAAAAGTGCGAGAGTTAGGCCTAGCCGGTGGTCACGCGCAGAGGGCGCTGACAAGAGAAGGAGCGTGCCCGTATCGACATTTCAGGTATCGCGAGATTTGGAAGCAAGAGTTGGGAGTTTCGACTCACGAACTCGTGAGTGGCGAGCTGTGACAAGTGTTTAGGCACATCGGAAGTTCAGGTCTCGGAAGGTGAAGAGTCGAAGATTTGGGAGGAGAAGTTGTGAAGTCGTGAACTTTGAGGTTCTGAAAAATCATGAGAAACACGACCACATCATTTGGTCAAAAGAAGGTTGGAATTGAGGCTTCGTGTTCGATCACGTGAGCTTAATTCGTAAGGACCTGTGGAGAAGCATCATTTTGTGTATGTTGGATTCCCCGAAGAGGAATCGAAGAGTCAATCCGAATCAAGGGCGGAAAGTAGAGTGATCCTATAGCGGACTACCGACCCAAGGGCCGATAGGGTTTGTGTCTGTGTCATCTGGTATCAGAGCTTGACTCTGTTTGTATACTTCAGACAGGGAAAGCGAGAAATAAAATCTGAGCCATGCCGCCGAGAAGAAGAGACAGACAAGCACCCTATCCGCCAGAGGATAGGGAGGTGTCAAGAGAAAGGGGAAGGTATGTGCCAAATCCAGTCATGGAAAGAGATATACATGATCTACGCGCCAGAGTCGTAGACATGGAAATAAAGCAGAGGCACACAGCCGGTGCTGGGGATCTTAGTGAGTCCGAAAGTGAAGATGAAGATGGACATGGAGAAGAATAAGTCACAACAGAAGATGCAGTAAATGAACGCTTGATTAGAGCTATTGCAATAATGAGTGCAAGAGCCAAAATGGACATTCCAGTTTATGAGGGAAACTTGGATACTGAAGAGCTTCTAGACTGGGTTAGAGCTCTGGACACATATTTTGACTATGAAGATGTCGAAGAAGACAAGAAGGTCAAACATGCTGTCACAAGACTTAAAGGACATGCAACATTGTGATGGGATGAGCTACAAGCTGACAGGCGCTGCCAAGGTAAGCAAAAAATCAAGAGTTGGGATAGGATGATTGCAAAGATGAAAGCGAAATTCATTCCCAGAGATTACCAAATTACTTTGTTTCGAAGGATGCAGAACTTGAGACAGAATCTGATGACAGTGAAGGAGTACACTGAAGAGTTCTACAGGCTGAACATCAGAGCAGGTCATCGTGAAAGTAATGATGAAAAGGTTGCCAGGTATATGAATGGCCTGAGATACGAAATTCAGGATGAGATGAGCATGATGACCATCCGAATGGTGGAAGTTTCTTATCAAATGGATCTAAAGGCTAAAGAGAAGTTGAGCCGAAAGAAAAGCCAAAGAGGCCGAGGCAGAAGTCATCCCAGAGGAAAATTAGTTGCCCAAGATAGGAATCAGAAACCCAAGGAAGATTGGACGAAACCTCAAACTCAAACTGAGAGAGGTGGAAGCTCACAGAAAGGGAAATATGCTGGACAGAGAAGGCAGTATGCTGATAAGAGAGGAGAGTATGCTGATCACAACATTTTTCTTTGTACTAGAGGTAGAGGAAGAGGAAGAGGTGGAGTGATAAAATGCTTCACGTGTGGAAAGGTCAGACACAAGTCTTATGAATGCCCAGACAAGAAGAAAGAAGGTGGTGAAACTCACATCGCCGAAGCACAGAGGTGGAATGTTGAGGCAGAAGATGCTGAAGGCGGAAGATCGCTGATGATGTGAAAAGTTCTCTTAACGCCAGAGAAGGAGGTGGAGAGTTCGGTCCAAAGGAATAGACTTTTTCGGACTACTTGCAAGACCAAGGATAGGGTATGCAAGGTCATTGTGGACAGTGGTAGCACATACAATCTCGTTTCTACAGAGATGGTAGAAAAAATGGAGCTGGAGACGATTGATCATCCAAGCCCATATAGAGTGTCGTGGTTGCAAAAATGACATCAGGTAAATGTTACTAAACAATGTTTAGTTGAGTTTAAAATAGGAGGGTATAAAGATGAAATACTCTGTGATGTTATTCCTATGGATGTTTGTCATCTATTGCTGGGTAGACCGTGGCAATATGACAAGAATGTGATTCATGATGGGAGGAAGAACACATACACCCTAGAGAAGAATGGGAGAACTCACATGTTGCTTCCAATCAAAGATAAGGAGGTGAAACCTGAAGTAAGCAACACTGGACTTCTCATGAGTGGGAAGGAACTTCTTATAGAGGTTAAGAAGAAGGAGGAACCGCAATTCATTGTGGTCAGGAAGCCAAGGATTGTTTTAACCAGCACAAGGGTAGATGATTTACCAGAAGAGGTTTAGGAACTACTGGAAGAGTTCGCTGACATAGTAGTGGACGAACTACCTCGTTCGTTGCCACTGATTAGAAGTGTGAGTCATCATATTGATCTCATACCTAGAGCTAGTTTTCCAAACAAAGCAGCGTATAGATTGACGCCGCAGGAGAATGAGGAGGTCAAAAGACAAGTCCAGGATTTGTTGGACAAAGGTTTGGTTAGAGAAAGCTTGAGTCCATATGCTATTCCGACAATACTCAATCCGAAGAAAGACGAAGGCTAGAGGATGTGTACTAAATCGAGGGAAATCAACAAAATAACCATCAGGTATAGATTTCCATTGCCAAGGATGGATGATCTGATGGATTTCTTGAGTGGGGCCAAATTTTTTTCAAAGATTGATTTGAAAAGTGATTATCATCAGATTCATATGAGAGAAGGTGATGAATGGAAGACAACCTTCAAGACTAACGAAGGGTTGTATGAATGGCTTGTTATTCCGTTTGGCTTAAAAAATGCACCGAGTACTTTCATGAGATTGATGAATGAAGTCCTGAAGGATTTCATCGAGAAATTTGTCATTGTGTATCTTGATGACATATTGATTTTTAGTAAAACAAAGGCAGAGCATCTGAAACATTTGGCTACAGTGATGAAGAGGTTACAACAAGAGAAGCTACTGATAAACATGAAGAAATCCTCATTCATGCAGACAAAGCTCATTTATTCGGGGTTTGTTATTTCTGCAGATAAGTTGAGAATGGATCCAGATAAAGTGGAGGTGATTAAGAATTGGCCATCACTAGAGAATATCTTTGAAGTTCGAAGTTTTCATGGATTGGCTAGTTTCTACAGGAAGTTCATCAGGAATTTTAGTGGAATTAGTGCACCAATGATGGACACAGTGAAGAAGAGACATAAGTCTTTTCACTGGATGGAAGAGGCTGAGAAAAGTTTTAATTTGTTGAAAAAGAAAATCATGGAACAACCAATTTTGGTGTTGCCGAATTTTAAAAAGACATTTCAGGTAAAATGTGATGCAAGTGGATTTGCAATAGGGGCAGTCTTGAGTCAAGAAGACATGCCAATAACATACTTTAGTGAGAAGATGAATGAAGCAAAAGTGAAATACTCCACGTATGACAAGGAGTTCTATGCTATTATTCAGGCATTGAAGAAATGGAGACATTACTTAATCCCGAAGGAGTTTGTCTTGTATAGTGATAATCATGCATTGCAATTTGTGACTCAACAAGAGAAGTTGAATCAAAGACATGTTAAATGGGTTGAATACATGGAGAACTTTACTTTTGTAATTAAGCATATTTCTGGAACTGCTAACAAAGTTGCTGATGCTTTGAGCAGGAAATGTTTGCTGTTGCAGGAGTTCAGAGTCAAAACACTGGGTTTTGATGATCTCAGGGACATGTACAAAGATGATCCAAATTTTAAAGAGGCATATGAAGCAGCTGAGAATCCAATTCTCAGGGACAGAAGCCAATGGATAGAACACATGATCCAGGAAGGATTACTGTTTAAAGGTAATCAACTTTGTATTCCAAAATGCTCCACGAGGGAGAATTTGCTGAAGGAGAAACATAGTGGAGGATTGGCCGGACATTTTGGTCATGAAAAGATGTTCACAAAGTTGAATGAGTCATATTTTTGGCTAGGAATGTGAGTAGACGTCAAAATATTCGTGGACAGATGTAGAATTTGTCAACATTCAAAAGGAAAGAGGCAGAATGCAGGTTTTTATCAACCATTACCCATACCTGAGAGGCCATGGGATGCAGTCAGCATGGACTTCATATTGGGGTTGCCAAGAACACAAAGAGGGTTTGACTCAATCTTTGTGGTGGTGGATAGATTTTCCAAAATGGCACATTTCATTCCATGTCAGAAAACGAGTGACGCAACTCACATTGCGAACCTGTTTTTCTAAGAAGTCGTTCAACTTCATAGCTTACCAAGGAGCATAGTTTCAGATCGAGACACTAAGTTCGTAGGACACTTCTGGAGAACCTTATGGAAGAAGCTAGGAACAAACTTGTCGTTTAGTTCAGCTTATCATCCTTAGACGGATGGACAGACATAAGTCGTGAATAGAAGTCTGGGAGACTTGTTGAGGAGCTTGGTGACAGAACACCACAGTTAGTGGGACAACATATCACCAAAGGTGGAGTTTGCTTATAATGACCCACTTAATAGAAGCACAAGACATAGTCCATTTCAAATTGTTTATGGCATGCAGCCGAGAGGAATTTTCGAGCTGAGGGATTTAGAATAGACTGTGACTAGGAGCGCTAGTGCAGAAGATTTTGCAGAGGTGATGAAGGAACTTCACAGTCAGGTGAAGGTGCGATTGCAGAATTTGAACCAAGAATATAAGCGGAGAGCAGATCAACACAGAAGACAACTTCAATTTGAGGTTGGTGATTTGATTCTGGCACATCTGAGAAAGGAAAGGTTCCCAAGAGGAACATATAATAAACTGAAGATGAAGAAAATCAGACCATGTAAGGTCTTGAGGAAATTTGGGGCGAATGCATATGAGATTGAATTACCCGATGGGATTGGAATTTCTCTGATATTCAATGTCTCGAATTTGTACCCTTATAAAGATGAAGAAGCAGAAAAAGCTAGTGAACAACCAAAGATCCAGTGGATAAAACAGATGCCAGTTGGAGAGAAGCCACAGATGGAAAACATACTGGACAAAAGAGTTAGTAAGAAGACCAGAAGAAAATAATATTTTGAATACTTGGTCAAGTTGAAGGGCCATCCAGTTGAGTATGCCAGCTGGGAGAATGAAGCAAAAATCCAGAAGCATGGACAGATCGTGCACGAGCTCATGGACAGGAGCCCATGAAAATTTTCAAGCGAGGGAGTATGATGAAGGAGCATCGCCAGTAGGTAGCAAGCGCGCGTGGATGTGGAGGACAACTAGACAAGAGGAAACACATTTCTTGTTGAAATGTTTTGAAGTTTGAAAGCACCATATAATTAATGGGATAGTTAATAGAGGCATACTCACATTTATGGAGGAGCATTGTAATCAGACCTTGAGCGTCCCGCTCTCGTCTGAAGTAGATAGAGGCATTTATGCATAAGTTAATGTAGGTAGATATAATTTAATTCTAGATTAGACAGTTTTAGAGCGCAAGAGGGAAACAGGATATAGACACCCTCATTGTATAGTTGTAATATTATTATGAGCATAGAGCATAGAGAAGAGAGTAGAGAGTTGTAGTTGAAAACACCCATGTACAGAGATTTGAATTAATAGAAAGAGCTTCGATTCAAATTCATGGTGTCGTATTTTTTCTTTGTGTATGCATGTTGAATGTTATGCTCATGGATGTTTACTTTCTGTTATACATTTTCTTTATATGCTGTGTATATGATTTCATGCTTTGTGTTTGAAGTCTGAGAGAGAGAGTAAGGAATGAGTTTCAATTGTTTCTCTATCTGAGCAAGAGTTCCGGAAAGGAGTGCAGTGAAGTTGTCCGCAAGGAGTGCATTGACAAGAGTTCAGAGTTTTATCTCTGAAATCTCAGGAGGGATAACAACTGTTCTCATTCTCGCAGAAGTGTAAGTTGAGCACATGAGCCATGCAAGGTGTGCACATGCCGAGTAAAGTCTCTGAGTTTGCAAACCTGAGTGAAATTGTTGAGAGACTGCTGTCACAGGGAGTGCACAGAGTCGAGGAGGTTCAATATTTGGAAGTATTGAAGGGTTGCCGTGTAATGATCCCAAGACATTATGCAATGATCATCACTGTTTTGGTGTCTTTTTAAAACTTTTTCTGAGTGAGGTATTTCGTCAAACACTTTGCTGATCTACCTTTTAGATGTGTTTATATGTGTGTATGCAGAAAATAACAGAAAGAGATAACCATGGAACATACCTCAA
>ML815458.1:106570-117959 GCA_009831015.1 Picea engelmannii | reverse complement strand
TGGTGGGGTTAAAACACATGACTGGCATACATTCATTAAGGTAATTAGTAGGTTATAATATATTTCCTTATTGGTACGCATTTTTTGGAAACAAATAATAATTATTTGTTTTTTGTTATAATATGTTCTACCTTTATCTCTCCTAGATGACTTTGACAACAACATAAAACAAATTGTTTATGTACTTGGCAAATACATGAGGTAAGTATTGTTTAATAAGGAAAATGTACTTCTTATGTGATTTGTAGCGGAACTTATTGACATATTACGTTTTATCTGCAAATTTATGTATGCCTTGATATTATTTTATTTCATCGACATTTGTAGGTGGCTATCATCAAAAGAAATCCATAAAGAAGATATCAGGTATTGGAAGAGAGAAATTCCCCGACTAATGTGTCAAATGCAACCGTATCTACCTCCAACATTTTTCAATGCACAAGAACACTACCTCATACACCAAGTTGAGGAGATTGAATTATGTGGACCAGTACACACAAGGTCGATGTGGATGGTGGAGAGGCAGTTGAAGTCACTGAAGGATTTTGTTAGACAAAGAGCACGTCCGAAGGGTTATATGGTTGAGAAATATATGGTATATCAATGCATGGTGTATTTTAGTCAATATCTACCTAAATTAGCAGAAAATATGAATGTGCCTCGCATTTGGCATCTCGACTCCATCAACAAATTTGAAGGGGAGTTCCTATTGGGGAAAGGTAAAATGAGGACTATGAAAGGTAATTATTAGACGTTGACGTAGATTTAATATATTAAACATTTATTAAATTATTCCTTTATTAACAATAGTTAATTAATGATATTAAATTGTTCTTCTATCATATAGTTTCTCGAGAGTGGGATGCTTTACATTTATACATTGCAACCAACCTTGATTGGATGGAGCATTGGATATAATATATTGAAGAATACTTCTGTAGGTTATCATGGGAAGGGGTGAGTAAGATGATTAAAACAACGCATCGTCATTGAGATCAATTTCCTGATATTACATCAAGGGAAGTTGATTTAGCCTTTGGTTTAAAAGATAAAAATGCAAGTTAAATTTTTTACCCACATTTTCCTAGTTTTTCCCAATTTTTCAATGTATTTGGTTTGCTTAATTTTTGAAATATATATTTACTAAGTCCTACATGGGGTTTATTAATTGGAAATGTATTTTTTACTTGTTGTCCATGTTGCAGTTGAAACATCAAAAGGCTATGTGGTGTAATGGTCGTAAATTTCGTATCAAAATGTTGGATGATAAGATGAAAACCTCGGATTGTGGGATAACTGTAGTGTTTAAGGTCACAAACATTTCCTCTAGAAGTGAAAAAAATCCAGAAGAAACTGAGAATAGGTACTATGGCCATTTTGATGATATAATTGAGTGTGATTTTAATTCCTTTAAAATAGTTTTGTTTGAGGTTAAATGGTACAGGCTACAGATGCATGAACATGATCCTGAAAGAACTGTTATTAAGCATGATAATGGATTTACCATGGTTAATACAAGAGCATTTGAACTGGGTACAAAGCCTTATGTTCTTCCAAGTCAATGTGAGCAAGTATTTTACTCAGAGGTACCTGGTAAAGTAGGTTGGTCATATGTTGCTAGATATGATCCAAGAGGAAGACTAGTAAAGTATAATCATGTAGCCGAGGATGAAGATAATAACGAGGAAGAAGATCATGATTATGCAGATCAGGAGCAGGTGGCTCATGTAGTCATTGTGTCAGACGAAGAAGTTGAAGAAGTTGATCATCCAAATGTAGGAGACAAAGATCTCATTAACAATATCGATAACTATATTAGCGAAAATGACGTTGATCATGATGTTGATAGGAATGAGCCTTTCACCAATATCGATTATGAACTAGATCTTCATACAATTGTTGATCTGGATGAAGAAGAAGATGACTGATATTTAATTGTTGAAAATAAGAGGTAAGTGTTTATATCTTTTATACGATCTTTATATGTTTTTATTTTGTATAATATAGTATATGATACATGTTCTTTAGAATTTCAAATTAGGTAATATGGGGAAATTGAGAGTGATGTGAGGGTGGGGGCGGGGCATAATTAGAGCTTCCACCTTCACATGGTTGCCCCTATTTAGTAGAGAATGAACTATTCTCGAAACCAAGAGGAGCTCTGCGCGATTGCACCTAATCATACCAACGATGTAGGTATGTCCATCATCAATTCAAACTGTGAATGGGGCCAACGTTGAAATGTTTTCAAACTGTTTCTGAATGCATTGAAATTTGACATGGATAGACTATTCACATGCCTTAACGATATGGGAGGCTTTCTGGACTCCAATTTGACTCACACAACCAATTTATTCCATCATCAATTCATCATTGAGGATCTATATGGAAATCCTCGTAATACACATCCAACCTCGAGGTTTTGTGCACCAAATGGATTATTAGAGTACTATAATAAAACAAGGTCTTGAACTATCGACATAATACAAAGTATTATATTTGTTTTTTCTTTTAATGAACATTCATTATGATGGTCCTCCATCCTTTGCTCGAAGGAAGAACCTTCATCGAGACAACCTAGTTCTCAACCCTAAGAGGAATTAACATGATTAGAGATGTTTTTGTCTCCGAGACTTGGGACAATATTATGTGTATGATGGTATCTTTCCCTAGGAGATAATGATTCCACTTCTTCACTACTTGCATAACAACAAAGAGTTCTTTATCATATGTGGGGTAGTCCAACATTTCTCCATGAAACAATTTTGAATGGTAACACAACAACCATCCTTGCAGAAGCATCACCCCTAAAACATACTCACTTGCATTTGTTTCTAGTTCAAATGGTCATCATAAATGGTCATCAAGCACATGAAAGTTGTAGGTGCATTACATAAAATCAAATGAATCACTAACCATTCATACAAACCTTGTTGCCTTGTATTGAATGTTATTTTCCACATATTTTGTTTTGATCCTGAATCCAAGTCTTGTCTCACCCAACCCAAGTGATATGGTTGTGAATGAACATGAGTCTCTAGGCCAATATTTTAAACTAGTTGTGTAGAGATCAAATTCATTTGTGAATCGATATCAAACAAGTAATCCACTTTAGCTTGTCTCATGTGGATATAGTCATGAAATAATTTGGTCATATCTTTTTTCTTTTTGGGACTGTCATTGATTAATGCTACATCCTTTTGAATGGTAGTGAAACTAATTAATGCTACCTTCTTTTGAATGGTAGTGCAACTACTTCTTCTTTTAGTTTTTAGAAGTGCTTGGGGCATTTATCGAGGTGTAATTTCCAGCAGTCTTGGTGTGTCACTTTCTCTCACAAGACTTGTAATACATGGTGGGAGGTGTTGTTTCTTGCGTCATTGTTACAATCTTCTTCGCAACCCACTTCTTATTCTTCCCATAAATGACACCTTGAACCACCACAAATGACCTCTCGAAGGCATCCTTTTCCAATTAGGTATATAGGTAACACTAAAATTCTTGATCACTAGATATGGGTCTCGGGGCCTTGACATGGTCAAGGGAGGAAACATGAAATTTAGGCCTTAAAGGAAGCTTTCAATGAGCTAGGTCCAATAAGGATGCCTCGTATAACCATACACGACCTTCTGAGGGTATTCCAACCTATGGTTGGGGATGTCGGTGCCACTAGGTGTTTTTGAGTAGGAGGTATGTGTCTCAAGGTATTGGAAATGATATAGGGAAGAAGGCCATGCCTTAGGTTCTAAATAAAGATTTGATTCATCTAGATCCATGAAAAATGCCTCAAAGTACCACACATAAACTCCAGAGGGGTATCCTTGGCCTCTAAGAAATGTTATTAGTGCTATCACAAGGTTTTGATTAGCTATGGGTTTGAAGGCCTTGATATGGTTGAGGGGGGAACCCAAGGCTTAGTTGAAGTACAAATCTTGTAGGCATCCATGGCCAAACATGACACCTCAAAATAGCACACCCAATCTCTCAAGGTTTTAGGTAACTTCTAGGGCTCAAATTTCATGAATGACACCTCAAACCACCATAGATGACCTATTGAGGGTATCTTTGGCATTCAAGTGGGAGTATGGGCATTAATAGGATATTTTGAGCACTGGGTATGGGTCTTGGGTCCTTGGACAAGATCGAGAGAGGAAACCCAAGCCTTAGGTCCTAAAGGAAGTTTCTAGGTATGTAGGGCCTACATTGACATGTTGAACCATAATATATATATATATAATTTATAAATTATATAATATATATAATATATATTATATAATTTCTAATTTATATATTGTATATAAAATATATATAATATATAAATTATATATTATAATTTATAAATTATATATATTATATATTATATAAATTATATTATATATAGCTATAATAGAAAAAAAAAAACCAAAAAATAAACAAATAACAAAACATAGTTTTGAAAAAAGAAAAAAAAAACACATTTGAACTAACTCTCGCGCTCATTAGTTGGATCAGCACTTGGTCACACATAGAGTAGAGAGGAGGAGGGCACACACAGAGGAGGAGGGAATGCACACATAGGAGAAGGAGGGCGCACACAGAGGAGGAGGTCACACGTAGAGGAGGAGGGCACACACAAAGTAGAGAGGAGGAGGGCACACGCAGAGGAGGAGGGCACACATAGAGGAGGAGGGCACACATGCATAGGAGAAGGAGGGCACACACAGAGGAGAAGGAGGGCACGCACACAGAGGAGAAGGAGGGCATACACAGAGGAGAAGGGCGAGGGCAGGGTGAGGGCGAGGATGGTGAGTAACTATGAACACTTCATGAATTTGCATTGTTAATGCGAGAATAGTCTTTTTTTTTTTATAAGTTTGTGTTAGTTCCATTTTGTGTTGGAAGGAGAGGGAAATCTCCCAAATGTGAGTAAATCACCCCCATAAATGTGTTGGTGCACCCAAATGTGAGTAAATTGCCCCCACAAATGACAATATGATTCATGTAGCCACAATTTTTCCAATTGGGAGGAAAAAATGCCCCAAAATATCTAACTCATCCCCCCCAAATCTAGAAATCGACCTCCTCAATATTCATCATATTCCCACAAAAAAAAATCGCCCTCCTCAATATTCATAAATTTCCCACAAAAAAAATTCGCCCTCCATTGAAATAACTCGACCCACATGGTGTGAGTGGGATGATTGGGCATGAGAGGGGCTAGGTGGCTCCTTGCTCATGTTAGAGTAGGCCCCACCCAAAAATTTCTAGTAGTTGTTTTAGATTCACCATTTCCATTTGAATCTTTTGCACTTGCATTTTTATCCACAAGAATAGGCTTGCACAAATTAGTGTGTTGTCACAGCACGAGAAAGTTCATGAAGGATCTATCTTATTAAATATGAATTCATTAAGTTTCCTTCATAATGTTGTTCCTGAGTTTATGTTTTAAGGCTATAAAACATACCGTCAAGGCATCCATAAATGATTTAAAGAAATGATTTGGGAATAAGGAATCAAAGAAAGACCAGAGCAGAGTCAGTTTCTCAACTGTCTCTGTCTTGCTTCCTATTGTTCTTGGATGCTAATGTCTCGCTCAATAGAAACCCATGATCGTTCTAACTCAACTCGCGGTTAGTTGCTGTTTGTAAAATGGTATTGAATAAATTTAAGGCAATGTTGGTTTGGTCTTGAAGGCTTGGTTCAACGTTGGGTTGTCTGCTACTAGGGACAATCATGGGTGATAAATCTTTATTTGTTTGTAAATGGATTTCAATCAATTGGTTACTTCAGATTTCTAGAGATGAGATCAAGGAAAACAATTTTAAAATCTAAAATAGTAATGTAAACACATTCAAGGCCGTTTCCTGGTTTTGTAACAATTTCGAAAATTATAAACAACAAATAAACACTACAGAGAAATACAAGGCTTTAATCAAGAAATAATCTTATATTTCAATAGACAATGATGAAAGAAAAAAGGAGGTTTCTAACAAGAGTTAAAAATTAAGGAACAAAAGTTCTACAGGTCTTGAAATTACTAAAGTGATTTTAGAGGAAAAACTGTAAATCATTTGACATCCAAACCAATCTGAAATATAAATCAACGATGTATATAACTTCAAACTGATTTACTTGTTAGAGAAAACATTAAAGGAAAAATTCAACAAAGTATACTAAACAGGGAGAAGACACATAGTTACAAAGTTGCAGGATCCAGAATCTCGTTTGTGATCTATATTCCAATGTATATTAAAACTGATATTACAAAATGGCTCTCTCCAAAATTTCTGAAGCCTTTTCTCAGCCTTTCGAAACTATATTTATACATTTCATCAAATATTCTCGTTGGTGACTAACCAACTTCCTAAAAATTCGGTTACATAAAAATAATGCCAACCGTTTACAATTTCTTTTAAAATTCTAATAATAAAAACATTTAAAAAGGTTTTAAGCTTGTGTTGAAGAACTTCCTTTCTCTGCTTCAACACACTGAACACATTTTCCTAGAAAATTTACTAAGATCCTGGGAGCCTCAGGTATCTCATTTGCTTCAAATGAGAAAAATCTTCTCTGTAATTCGAGCAACTGACTTTCTATCATTCTTTCTGTGAATTTAACAGTTTTCAACATTAAACTTGAAGTCACCATCCACTTGTTGATCTCTGTGATGTTGATCAATTTGATGTTTGGAATCTCTTCTTTCTTTTCCTCCAGCTCTTCTCTAAACTTCAGCTGGTGCTTGGCAATATTGACTTTGCCTAACAATCAAGAGCAACCATCTGTTCCTATATTCAATGAATCCTTTTCAAAGAGATCGAAGATTCCTTGAAAATCTTCATTAACTTCTCTTGTGATTCGTTTATATTCGGCTAGTTTTTCTTCCCACACTTTAATCATTATATCCCCTTTAACCTGTTCAAAAATAGATAATTTTTGAGTCTTTCTAATTTCTTCCTTTGATGAGAAAGCCACTGCTTTCTGAAAAGTTGTCCTAGTTGCTTTCGCCTCCCTTTTTTTCTGGAACACATTCTCCAAAGACTTATTTGATTCCTGAAAATAATTCTGGATTACTTCCAGATTCAAGAACACTTTCTGCTGTTCCTCCTCTATTCTTACATATATCTCTAATGCCCGTGTCCTGAAACTTTCAAACTCTATTACCTGGTTAATAATAGAAATAATCTTATCTTGCAACTGTTTGTTTTCTTCTCCCAGCTTTTGAACATGTTCCTGTGTGACATGTATTAAGTGTTTTGCCTCATCCAAGTCTTTATTTAATTTTTGGATTTCTTGCATATCTTTGATTCTAGCTTGTTCTAGACCCTTCTGTATTCCCCAAATAATATTTCTTTCATTTTCTTTTAGTTTGTCTTGCAACTGGATTATTGTTTGGTCCTTCTGTTCAAGCAGAGTTGTTAAATTGCCTACATAATACATGTTTGTTGATGCTATTGCACCCATTGTACCTGCCAATTCTGTAGAAAACTCTCCATCCTTGAGTTTCTTTCCATCTATAATAACTCTATGCTTTTTAATCGTTCCTTGTCCTCTTGGATAAATTTCTTGTTTCAAGACTACTCTTCACTTTTTACTGAAAAAGTAATAAGATGGGGGGATTTCATCTCTTGAAATCGGCTCTAAATCACTGACATATAAAACTCCTTCATGGGGGATTCCGAAATTCGACTGTAATGGAGTTAAAGAGGTGATAGGATTGCCAAGTTCTGTTGAAGCCGTTCCTCCTATTTGTTCTGGAACATTCTTCATGATTTCTGGAATTTTTTCTGCCTCTTTTCCCTTATCCATTCCTGATTCTTTTGTTTGAGAACCTTCCACGTCTTGGGAAGGTATCTCAATATCCTTCAACTTACCTTTGTCATTTGGTTTACCCTGAGTATTAGTTTCAAACCCTGGAGGGGTTTCTTCCTGTTCTGGCAATGGGGTCGAAATTTCACCCTGTAAAATCTTAGGCAGGCAGCTTCGCCTATGGCTTTGAAAAGATGCAAACCCAGCCTGTGAGTCAGGTGGCAAGGCTTGGACTCTGTTAATCACTTCTTGATAAGACTTAACATCTTTAAAAATATCATCATAAACAGATACTTCATGTTCATATGCCTTTAAATTAGAATGTATGTAATGCCTACTTATTATTTGGTAGGGGTCATATTTTCTGTGCTCAATATTTACTAGCTTCACTTCTTCCAATGATTCAGCCTCTACCTTAGAATGGCCTAAATTTGATAAAGGAAATTTCCCGACATGAACAGGGAAAGATGGCCATGCTTTTTTCTGAAGTTCTTTTAATTCCAACCCAATACCACCCTTGGCTACCTGATGAGCTACTTCTCTGCATACCAATCTATCTGGTAAGAATTTTGGGAGTGCATGAGGGGGAATGGAACAACCATAGACCCTAATATAGGAAAAATTTTCCTCAATAAACCAGTCAACAACTGATTTAAGACTTTCTATGACTGCATCAGAAATGCGAGGGGGTTCGCATCCAAAAAATAATTTGTGCATAGGAATAATGACAAAGTGACAAACATTGTAAAAACATCTTTAGCTTTTTACTCCCAAAGGGATGAGTGGTATTCATGAATGGGTTCTGGACATGAGATGCTACAACTCCAATTCATTAATGGAAAGGGGGTCATAAAACAGATTGCATCCATAATATATGTAGACATATAAAAAGACACCGGTTGTCCTTTTGACTTGGCTGCTTTGTAATTTAAAATTTCTTGTGTCAGGTTATCCGATAAAATTTTATGCCAGTTAAAACTATTTCCTTCTGAAACTTCCTCTAAGAAGGGTATCCAGTCTGCATGAAAGTGACAGGGATCTTTTCTCCCGAAAAGTCTGCATAACATCATGGCTACATAAACCATATATTCGTTTAAGGAAGCTGTAGCATAAATCCCATGAGAATCAGCCCTAAAATTTGCTTCAGACCTCGCCCATCCTTTAATCATGTCGGGGTATGTCTGGTTTGCCTCAATACATTCTTTTCTTGGCTAAAAATTCAGCATTAAAGGTGTGTTTATGTTTTGTCTAGAGTTTATACATTACTTGAATGTGCTCGGGCCTAAATGAGCCGACGATAGCTCCTTGCTCATTCTGAATGCTCCTTGTTGGGATATCTACCTTATCCAGAGCCCAGACGACCATCTCAGTATATGCCACCAGCCTCGGACGTGCAACAACCTTATGAAGTTCAGACTCAGCAACGTCCCAGAGATGATTTTCAGAATTAGGGTCTGCATTCTTTAACTCATCCTCCAGTAATTCAGAGATTTGAGCCCATGATTTGATGGAGTGTATGGCGTGTGGAGTAGTATCCGAGATAATATCACCTTCCTGTGTGTCTTCGTTTTTCTTCGGTGGCTTTTTAGGTGCCATGGCTCTGTGTTTGACTTAAAAACCTATCACAGATACTGGATGAATAAGTTCAACTTAAAATGTAAATACAAATGTTTGAACGTTTACTTAGAATATATTTTAAAAAAGACAAGATTTGTACAACTGGCACGAATTTAAAGCTCTTAATGCAGAAGATATTTTCGAAGATATGCATTTAATATCCGTACTTAGGCGCTCTCGGCTTTTCAAATAAAACAAGAAACTTGCTTAATCAGAAAACGAAGCATTAATGAACACTTACAGAAATATTACCTTTAAACCTGTTTTAGAAAGAAGATTTATTAGTGTTAATTATAGATTAAATCTAAAAACATGACTTTTCGGGGTTTCGACAATCTTGATGTCGAAAGGTATGTCATCGAAAAAGCCCGGTCGCCGAAATTTCGAAATCGTGAAATATCGATGTTTTATTTAAGATTTAAACGTTTTTAGCATGTTAATTAATCAAGATTAGACCCTTTCGAGATTTCGGGAAACATGATGACATAAGACGTGCTCTCACGAAATTGCGAATCCTGAAATCGCAAAATCGCGATGGCTTGTTTCTTTTTTCAATACAGGACTTAACTTATCTTAATTAAATGAGTAATCATGATTAGGGCCAAAACATAATTAGTTTAATCTAATGTGATTTATGAATCGGGGTTTCGAAAATCGGGATTTCGAGAAACATGATGACAAGAGACGCGTTCTAACCGAACCGCGAATCCCAAAATCGCGACATAATTATTTAACCCTTAATCATTCTTAGAAGAGATTAGATTAATTCATGCTTTTACTTAAGAATTAAATGCATCGGGAAATCGGGGATCGGGGTTTCGTGATTCAATTTGCATCAAACATTTGTTTGCAAAAAACCCCGAATCCCGATTTCTTTAACGTTTAAATTAAAAAATCACAAATTTTAAAATTACAACCCATTTTAAATAATTTTTCAAAAAACGTTGGAAAGTTTATATTTTTTGTAAAGCCTTTTCTGTTTGTTATCCCAAAAAACAAATTGATAAAAAAGGTATCGTGAATTCAGAAATGACGAAATTCTTGTTTTAGGAAAGCCGAAACCTTAAAAACACAAAAAATAAAAATCTAGGCCTTAAGGATAAAATATTTTTAGATATGTTTCAACATAGGCTCCAACTGGGGACCTTGTCTCCCTGCGAGACGAGGATAACATGTAGACTCAGTGCCTTCATTGGGTAAATGGTGTCAAGGGTTTATCACTGATAAACTGTTTAAAGGAGAGGTAAAAGAGATTCTATAAAACCTTCGAAAACCTTTTCAAAACTTTTTATTTGCTTTAAACTCAGATGCAGTCGTCTTCATAATATTCTCCTTCCCGTTCTAAATTTAAGTTAGTATTAATATGATTAGAAAAATCTTAAAAAACTCAACAGATTTGTAAATTTCAGCTTGCATCAATCGAAATAAAATTTATAATTTTTAAATTGGGAAGCTCTATTTTGACTTAAGATGAATATCCGGTTTCGAAAAACTGATAACTAGAATAGAGTGATAGATAAGTATGACAACCATACAGACACCTCAGATATTGCTTCACTACCAACGGACCTATTCAGTACCCCGGTGAAGTTATCTGCCCCTTTTTACTGAATTTCCCTTCACCGCTTCGAGTGCTAATTTTATGCTCAGATATTGCTTCACTGCCAGTAGGCCTGTTCAGTACCCCGGTGAAGTTATTTGTTTCTTTTATATTTAGATGAGGGAAATCATTTAAATGAATTTCCTTTCATTGTCTATGGGACTAGATGGGGGCAATCAAATATGAATTTCCTTTCACCATCTGTCTTATAGTTAGCTTGTGCATATGAAGCGTGGGGAATCAATGATACTTAAAATATCAGGGGTGGTTATCTGTGTAAAAATTTATAATAGAGGTTTGTCAACTTGTTTTGATTATTCTAGACCAATTTTTCTCAACTTTCAAAACCCCTCAGTCTGTAGAGAAAAAGGGAAAGATTATTTTCAG
>ML815458.1:57358-68718 GCA_009831015.1 Picea engelmannii | reverse complement strand
TTCAAATGTTATATCAATGTAGAATTATTATCCAATAATGAGCCATACGAAATAAACATTCACACACATACACAATACACCAGTGTTTTACGTGGAAACCCAAATCGGGAGAAAACCACGAAATGATTTTTCTTATATGTCTTGAGGAATTACATTCATTGGAAGCACCAACTTCCTTTGTTTTCCAACTGCAACTAGAAGGAGGCTCCAACCCCCTAGTTTCTCAGGTTACAACCTGAGGGAAGCTCCAAATCCCCAATTCTCTGGTTACAACTAGAAGGAGGCTACAACCCCCTATGTTTTTCGGCTACAACCGGAAGGTGGCTACAACCACCTATCCTTGCCCCGTCCTGCCACCCTGAAGTAGAAGTAGAATGATGGAACCACTATCACACTATCACTGTGAGATATATCATTGTAAACCTATACCAATAAATCTGAACCATGCATCAACCATGCATCAACCTATACCTCAACCTGTAATCAACCTGTACTATAAACAAGTGCATCAACCATGCATCAACCTATAATCAACCTGTACCATAAACAAGTGCATCCAAACATGTACCAATCATGTGTCAACTACTCGTCAACTATGACTCATCAATATGTACCAACATCATCAACTATACACCTCATGTATGTGCCAACTCATCAACTACTAGTCTCAACATGTAGTCAACATGTACCTCAACCAAAAGCCTTCATCAATTTCATCATCCAAATCTGATTTGTAGATATGTAATAGACCTGGTGTATATGATCACATTCCTTCAAACCTTCCTTAATTTTAACAACAAGAGACTAGCATTTTCATCAAACTTTTCTTTAGTCTCACATGCCTAGTTTTGGATTAGTCAACAAGCCTAGCTTGAAGTAATCATAACTTTGAATTTGTAATGTATAAAGATATGAAATGGATACACAATGTTCTTCGGTGTGTTTTATGAAATTCCTTCAGGTGTCACTACTTGGACCTCTCATAAAAGGAGTTATAGCAGAAATGGCATACCTTTCTGAATTCTGGCTTATTCTAGAGAGCGACCTTGTAGAGCGTGCCCCACACGAAATATTCATTGAATTGATCTGAAATTTTTACATAGAATACTAAATACTGTACCCTAACCAACACATTTGGTCTCACTGAATTTGGATCTTTTATGAATAATTTATAACGTTGTTACCCGAAACATCCGTTTTTGACTAGTTTCAGGACTATCCACAAACCCTATTTTCCACCGAGTATAACTCCCACAATACAACAAACCACAAGATGAATTTTTTACCACATATACTTGGGTATGTTTTCTCAATGGAATATAAATTTCATGATCTAAATCATTATAGAAAATTTTTTATAGCAAAAATGGTGAGATGACCTGTAAATAACATACCTTAGAAAACACCATCAAATTTTTTTATCCTTCCTTGCATTTCAACCTTCTTTTCTTCACCTTCCCTCAGAAATTCGGGTTAGATATATCCTTGGTTACCTCAGACACCTATATATATTCAATATTCTCAAGTTTAATTTAAAATGAGAGAGCCTTGCCTCTTATTTATACTCTCCAAGTAGCTTCCTTAAAAACATCTTCTAGGTCACTTGGCCCACTTTCCTTATTTTAGGGTTAACCCACTTCTAATTTCTCCATTAAATTTATTATTTAAATAATTTATTTTGTATTCAATTTGAATTATAATACACTCATCACTTCACTTTATTATTTACCTTTTGAAATCTCTTAAACCACTTTGACTACTTTGATCTTTTGGGGCTTCTAGATGACATATGAGGGTCCTCCAACTTTGTAAGGCCATAACTCTCAAACCGTGAGGAGTTATGTGACATTCCACATACCACCAGAAATAGAATGACAAGTAATATCCATCTATAATAATATTACCTTCAAATATATCAAAAATCATACTGCTATCCATCAAACAAACTTGGGTCCATTACCCAAACCTGGGTTCTCCAACTTCACATGGTCATAACTCTCTAACCGTGAGGAGTTATGTGTCGTTCCACATACCACTAGAAATGGAATGACAAGAAATATCCATATAGGGTAGTTTCCCTAAAAAATTCACTGTCCTTCATCTCATTATTCCACAATTAAGCATGGGTTCTCTTACTCTGCAAAGCATCTTCTCGTGAGGGATTTCACCATAAGGGGACCACTTTGGAGTTCATCCATATTTACTTCTTATCAACCATGAAAAAAAAAGAATGAGTCATATTTACATCAATCAATCTTGGGTCCATTACCCAAACCTTTGTGCTACAAGGCTTTCTTCAAGGGTTGACATCAATGACAACCAACCTTAATCAACGATCTTCCCCTTTGGCATTGATGGAAACACTCTGATGCAATACTGAAATCATATCACTCATGCTCCCCATGGAACCATGCCTCTGTCCTCTGCATCTAATAAATATGCCCCTGTATTCTGCATCTGATAAATCTTCTCCCCCTGGAACCATGCCTCTGTCCTCTGCATATGATAAATCTCTCCCCCTTTGTCATCAATGGAAAAGGTATCTTTCCATATGGGGCTGCTCCCCCTGACTGAACTATCCTCTTATGGTGCTTCCTCGTGTACATCTAAGACATATAAGATAAACATTCAAAAAACATTCAAAAAGCATTCAAAAAGAATTCATTTTGGAGTAGAAATAACTCCAAGTCTTTGGCGAAGATATTCAAAGGCTTCTTGCGGAAGTGGTTTTGTAAAGATGTCTGCCACTTGTTCTTTTGTTCCGACATACTCAACTCTGATGTTCTTTTCTGCAACCTATTCCCATAGAAAGTGATACTTGATTGGAATGTGTAGGCAATCTGCCCAATCTGCATCTGTGTAGGCAATGAGTGATAGATATTTTCCTTTTCGATACCATAATCCAAACTCTTCTGTTCCTTTGAGATATTTGAAGATCCTCTTTATTGATAATAAATGTGATTCCTTTGGTGCTGCTTGAAATCGTGCCACCTGTCCAACTACCTGCATTACATCTGGTCTGGATGCTGTCACATATAGTAGGATGCCAATCATTGACCTGTATTTCCTCTGATATGTATACTTCAAATCATCATCTTTTATCAACTTACAACTTGTTTTCATGGGAGTGATAACTGGTTTGCAATCTTCCATTCCAAACCTCTTTAGCATTTCTCTGATATATTTGGTTTGAGAAATAAAAATTCATTGGTTTCTTTGATGTATCTGAAGTCCCAGAAAGAAGGATAGTTCTCCAAGTAAGGACATTTCAAATTCATTATGCATGTCTTTTGCAAATTTCTGGCTTAACCTGTCATCATCACTACCAAAAATAATATCATGAACATAAACTTCAATTAATAAAATATTACCTTGACTTAACTTGATGTAGAGGTTGTTTTTTGCACTTCCTTTTTTGAATCCTGCCTGTTGCAGATATTTATCCAGTCTGGAGTACCATGCTCTAGGAGCCTGTTTTAGACCATGCAAGGCCTTCTTTAATTTACACACATAGTCTGTGTTCTCTGACAACTGAAATCCTTCTGGTTGTTCAATGTAGACTTCTTCTTCAAGTTCCCCATTCAAAAATGATGATTTTACGTCCATCTGATATACTTTAACATTTTTTGAGCATGCATAAGGTAAAAACAAACGGATTGCTTCCATTTTGGCAATTGGGGAAAATGTCTCTTCAAAGTTGATTCCTTCAATCTGTGCATATCCTTTATATACCAATATAGCTTTGTTCCTTGTAACCTGTCCATATTCATTCAATTTATTCCTGAAAACTCATTTTGTGTCCATCCTTAATCCAATTCTTCATCCATGGATTTATTAAAAAATTCATCCTTGTTGGCTTTTTCAAAATAGTTTGGTTCAATTGTAGATAAGAGTGCTAGGTGTGTTTGTTCTGGTGAAAGAATTTTTCTTCTAGTCTCAACTCTTGCATCTTTGTTTCCAATAATATGATCTGAAGGATGATTCTTCTGTACTCGTTTTCTAGGTGTCTTTGGAGATACCTGTTGAACTTTCTCTTCTACTTCTGTCAGATTCTCTTCATCTTCATCTTCCTCTTCTACTTCTTTTTCATCTTATTCTTCGAAAAGTTGTTCCATTGATTTGTTTTCTTCTCCCTTTGATTTTGGTCTGCCTGTTTCATCAATTGTTACGTTGACGCTTTCCACAACTTTGTTTAATCTTATATTGTAACACTTGTATGCTTTCATTGTACTTGAGTAACCAACGAGTATTCCTTTGTCCACACGAGAGTCAAACTTTCCCATTCTTCCATCTTCTCTTTTGATGTAGCATTTTCTTCCAAAAACTCTAAAGTGCTTCACATTTGGTGGTCTTCCTTTCCATAGATCGTAGGGAGTTTTATCAGTGTTGTTTCTGAGCATTACTCTGTTTTGAATGTGAACTGTTGTATGCACTTCTCGTGTCCAAAAAATATTTGTCAACTTTGAATTCATTATCATTGTTCGAGCCATTTCTTGTACTGTCCTGTTCTTTCTTTCAACAACTCCATTCTGTTGAGGTGTCCTAGCGACAAAGAATTGCCTTTTTATTCCATGATTGTTGTAGTAGTCCATAAATTTCTTTGAGGTGAATTCTCCTCCATTATATGATGTTAAGCATTTGATTCTTGAATCCATCTCATTTTCAACCATTTCCTTTTAGATCTTGAAGTTTTCAAAAGCTTCTGACTTGTTCTTGAGAAAGCAAACTGCATTCATTCTTGTATAATCATCAACTAATAACATAAAGTATCTCTCACCTTTTAAGCCTTTTTTTGTAGTTGGTCCAACTAGATCAGTATGCACAATTTCCAGTGGTTTTGTTGTTGAATATTCCTTTGATTTCAACTTGGTCTTTGTTTGCTTTCCTTGTTGGCAATGCTTGCATAAAGTGTTGGTTGGTTTCATGATCTGGGGAATTTCTCTGACAACTTCTCTTTTGTTGACTTTGACAAGGTTATCAAAATGCATGTGACCCATTCTTCTATGCCATAGCCAACTTTCATCTTCCTTTCCTAGAAAACACTTGTCATTTCCAATTTCGCTTAACACATATATGTTGCTTGAAGTTCTTGTAGCTGTAGCGACCAATTTCTCTGAACCTTCTTTTCTTATCTCACACTTTTGTGAATCGAAAGTAACTTTATGACCTTGGTCACACTTAAAAGATTATGTTTCATATATTCTACTAGTAGAACATTTTCTGCCTTTTCATTCTTGTTCCCAATTCGGACTATGCCTTTTCCAATGATTTTGGCTGAATCATTATTTTGAAGGAGACTGATCCATTTCTTTCCTTTCGTAATGTAAGAAACTTGTCTCTATCACCTGGCATGTGTTTTGAACATGCACTGTCAACATACCAACCACATTTCTTCTGTTTATCTTGTAGAGCGACTGTGCATTCTTCATTGCTATATCAATCTTTCTTTCTTATCCATGTCATTTTCAGAGGTTCTTGTTTGTGACTTTGTTGAGGTTATTTAGGAGGGACTGTCATTCTGCAATTTTTGGCCATGTGTCCAAAATTGTTACATTTGTAACATTCCACTTCAGTGCTCAAAGATTCAAACCTATTGTAACTTTGTCTCTGTGTTTCACTAGGTCTTCTTGAATAACCCCTTTCACTACTACATATGGGCGGATTACTCCACAAAATGTTTCCACGCTTTCACTAGTTTCATCATTTTTTTAAACAGGGCGAGATTTTCATTGATATTTCCACGAAAGTTCGTCACAATATCCACAAAAATATTAATTTAAATTAGTCGGGATTTTCGTCGCTATAGCGACGAACTTTCGTGGAAATAACGACATAAATTTTGCCTATCTCATTGGTCGGTGTTAACGGCTAGTTGACTATTTTATCTATATATACATGACTTTAAGAGACTTTGTGACACAATTGCTATAGTTGCGACACTGTTCTTGGCTTTTGTTTGAGATGTTTATTTTTTCCATCAACCATCGGTTGAACAAATCCAATTCTCGATCTACATAGCTCGGAATTTGAACTTGCAAGGTTAGTATGTTATTTTTTATTGATGTACTCATTTAACTTGTAATTTTTTTTTCAAATGTACAAATTGCATTTAGCTTGTTTTTTCCTTGATAATATATTATAATATGTGTAGTACCATATTTCATGTCTTTGGTTTTTGGATCTAGTTAGTATATTCTATGGAAAAGGGCATGTTGATTCCATAATATTCTAGGTTTATGGAATCCACATACCCTTTTTCTTTCAATTGTAGGTATAATCTCTCTCTCTTTTCATTGATAAAGATATGGAATTGCTCTTGAAACTCAACCCTGATCGGTGAAATGATAGTAATTGATTGCTATATTCCCTGCTTTAGCAGGGACTAATAAGATACATAAACACTAACCCTAAACTTATGTTAGGTATATATGTCGTTATTATATAAAGAAAACATTTGTACACATATGACCTTATTATAAAGATGTTATCTATGTCGTCATGATGTTGATTCTCTACAAATATGATCACCTTATTATAAAGATGTTGACCTTATTATAAATATGTAGGTCATTGTAAATAAACATATCATAATCGAAAGGAGTAGACAAAATATAAAAAATTGACAACTTAATGTGTGGTATGGTGTAGGTAAGACAATTACTTGTCAGGACAAGGATTTGTCACAATGAATGAAAATGACAGGAAGCTTGCTCGGTTAAGAGCGACATTAGAGGCGAGGGGCGATGGAAAATGTTATTTCCCTTGCTACGATTGCAGAGGCTTGAAAAATAGATGACTTTTAATAACAACCCAAAGCCATTGTAGGGAGAAGGGGCACGCCGAAGGGGGTTATGAATATCGTCCCTTTGTAAGAGGATTCAATATTTAATGTATTCTTTATAATAATTAGTATGTCATGAATTTTAGTAATATTTCTTATCGGGATTTTTATATTTTCTATACACACTAAATTTTCTATGTTGTTTTTAAATATATAGACGATGCCCCCAAAGTGTCAACCTCCAGAGAGTTATTTGCTAAGTACTAGCATAAATACTAGTTTACATGGAGATGAACTTCGAGATCAAAATATTGAAGCTGTTGATAAAGTTATTAATGATGATATGGATGGAGATAACTTTAGTGGTTCAAATCAGGAGGATGAGATACATAGATTGATCCAATACACATTTGCTCGAATGGATGAGGACAACCAGGATGATAGTCATGATGTTGATCCTCTACTCAAGAAGTCACGTCATCCTATTTATGAAGGCTCAGCAACAAATCTTTTATCTGCTATATTTTTGTTGGTGAACCTGAAGGTTTTGAATGGTTTATCAAACACATGTCTCACACAAATACTAAGGTATTTAATTTGTTAATTATTTATGCCTACATGTTCACAAATACTTAAAAGGTTCAATTTTTTCCTATATTTCTATTGTTTTCTAATTTGTAAATTAGTATATTGGATGATATATTGATGATTAATATTGTTTACATTGACTTATTATTTAGAATTTTGTAGATTTTTAGGTGATGTTCTATTACCGACGTCAAATATTTTTCCACGCACATATTGAGAAATATCCGTGATTATGAAAGAAATTGGAATGGACTATCAGGCTATTGATGCATGTCCTAATGATCATATCATATATTATGGACAATATGCATTAAAAAATGAATTCCCACGATGTCAAATAAGTACATATCGAACCGATAAAGCGTCAAAGAAGGTGTCTCACAAAGTTCTTCGTTATATTTCGATAATTCCACATTTCCAACGGTTGTTCAGGTGCCAAAGTATAGCACAGTTTATGGATTTTCATGCAAAGAACAGAAGTTGAGACGATGTTCTTCAAATGCCTGCAGATGGTTCTGCATTGAACTACATTGAAGAAAAGTGGCCAATTTTTAAAGAAGAACCTCGTAATGTTAGACTTTCGTTGGCAGCTGATGGTGTCAATCCATTTGGAGAGCTTCGTTCTACGTACTCAGTGTGGCCTATTTTTGTTATAAACAATAACCTTCCTCCTTGGATGTCGATCAAGAGAGAGCACACAATGTTGGCAATGATTGTTCCATTTATTTAATTATCTTTTATTTGCTTTAAAGCATGACAAAATATTCCATTTCTTTGATTCATGCATGGCAATTATTTATTTTATATTTCACGACATCTAGATAAGTATAATTAATCATGCACTAGGTTGAACCAATTAGGTAGGTACCAGGTTAAAGATATGAATGTATATATTGAGCCTCTTATCGATGAGTTGTTGAAGTTATGGGTTGGCGTCACTATGTATGACATCTCTAGACCAATAGGACAAAAATGATTTCAATTCCATGGAATACTATCATGGACAATTCATGATGCTCCCAGGTTAACACATTTTTGTGGTATATTGTTACTTTATTTTGTGATTTAATATTATATATATATATTGAAAATATCATGCATTATTTTGAATTGTAACTCTAATTTGACGCTACATTAATTCACATATCTTGTAGGTCTTCAAACAAAGGGTAAATTTGCATGCCCAGTTTGTGGTCCAAGGATAAAATCTCATCATTCAAGGAATTTAGGAAAGGATGTGTTTGATGAGTATATGCACTTTCTGCCGAAGAACCATAGTTATCGAACTACAGACAAAGCAATTTTCAATGGTAAAGAAGAAATGGAAAAAACCCACAAAGATTGACACCTCGCCTATGGAAGTTGGAATATATTAGAAATCGTCAAGGTCCGAAAATGATTTATGTATGACATATTATATAAATCTTTTGTTAATTTCATTAGTATTAATTTCATTTTGCCCCATTAATTAGTTTTAATTTCAATTTGTTGATGTTTCATGAATGTCGTTAAGGCACAAATGGGCTTCCACAAGGAATGAAATGTTACCCGATGCAATTTAGTAGATTTCCATATTACGAGCACCTACAAATAGTTCATTTGTTTGATACAATGCATATCAGGAATAACATAACAAAATTTTTATGGGAATATTAGATGGAAGGACTGACAAAGAGATTGGAAAGATTTGTTGTGACATCCAGGAAGCTAATCACACATTGTAAAATGTTATTATTAATTATAATGGTGATGGTCATGAACAGAATACTAGTCTTCCTTGGTTATTGACAGAGCAACAGAGCAATATTGTAAAAGAGGTCATTCGAAAAATTAGGTTTCCGAAGGGGTTTTCGTCGAACATACAAAATATCTTAACAAAAAAGGTGATTTTGTTGGGGTTAAAACACATGATTGGCATACATTCATTAAGGTAATTAGTAGGTTATAATATATTTCCTTATTGGTACGCATTTTTTGGAAACAGATAATAATTATTTGTTTTTTGTTACAGTATGTTCTACCTTTATCTCTCCCAGACGACTTTAACAACAACATAAAACAAATTATTTATGTACTTGGCAAATACATGAGGTAAGTATTGTTTCATAAGGAAAATGTACTTCTTATGTGATTTGTAGTGGAACTTATTGACATATTATGTTTTATCTGCAAATTTATGTATGCCTTGATGTTATTTTATTGCATCGACATTTGTAGGTGGCTATCATCAAAAGAAATCCATAAAGAAGATATAAGGTATTGGAAGAGATAAATTCCCCGACTAATGTGTCAAATGCAACAATATCTACCTCCAGTATTTTTCAATGCACAAGAACACTACCTCATACACCAAGTTGAGGAGATTGAATTTTGTGGACCAGTACACACAAGGTCGATGTGGATGGTGGAGAGGCAGTTGAAGTCACTGAAGGATTTTGTTAGACAAAGAGCACGTCCAGAGGGTTCTATGGTCGAGGGATATATGGTATATCAATGCATGGTGTATATTAGTCAATATCTACCTAAATTAGCAGAAAATATGAATGTGCTTCACATTTGGCATCTCGACTCCATCAACAAATTTGAAGGGGAGGTCCTATTGGGGAAATGTAAAATGAGGATTGTGAAAGGTATTTATTAGATGTTGATGTAGATTTAATATATTACACATTTAATAAATTATTCCTTTATTAACAATAGCTAATTAATGATATTAAATTGTTCTGTTATCATATAGTTGCTCGAGAGTGGGATGCTTTACATTTATACATTGCAAACAACCTTGATTGGATGGAGCATTGGATATAATATACTGAAGAATACTTCTGTAGGTTATCATGGGAAGGGGTGAGTAAGATGATTAAAACAACACATCGTCATTGAGATCAATTTCCTGATATTACATCAAGGGAAGTTGATTTAGCCTTTGGTTTAAAAGATAAACAGGCAAGTTAAATTTTACCCACATTTTCCTAGTTTTTTCCCAATTTTTCAATGTATTTGATTTGTTTAATTTTTGAAATATATATTTACTAAGTCTTATATGGGGTTTATTAATTGGCAATATATTTTTTACTTGTTTTCCATGTTGCATTTGAAACATCACAAGGCTATGTGGTGTAATGGTCGTAAATTTCGTATCAAAATGTTGTATGATAAGATGAAAGCCTTGGATTGTGGGATAACTGCAGTGTTTAAGGTCACCAACATTTCCTCTAGAAGTGACAAAAATCTAGACGAAACTGAGAATAGGTACTATGGCCATTTTGAGGATATAATTGAGTGTGATTTTAATTCCTTTAAAATAGTTTTGTTTGAGGTTAAATGGTATAGGGTACAGATGCATGAACGTGATCCTAAAAGAACTTTTATTGAGCATGATAATGGATTTACCATGGTTAATACAAGGGAATTTGAACCGGGTACAGAGCCTTATGCTCTTCCAAGTCAATGTGAGCAAGTATTTTACTCAGAGGTACCTGGTAAAGCAGGTTGGTCATACGTTGTTAGATATGATCCAAGAGGAAGACCAGTAAAGTATAATCATGTAGCCAAGGATGAAGATAATAATGAGGAAGAAGATCATGATTATGCATATCAGGAGCAGGTGGCTCATGTAGTCGATGTGTCAGATGAAGTATTTGAAGAATTTGATCATCCAAATGTAGGAGACGACGATCTCATTGACGATATCGATAACTATATTAGCGAAAATGACATTGATGATGATGTTGATAGGAATGAGCCTTTCACCAATATCGATTATGAACTAGATCCTAATACAATTGTTGAGCTGGATGAAGAAGAAGATGACTGATATTTAATTGTTGAAAAAAAGAGGTATGTGTTTATATCTTTTATACGATCTTTATATGTTTTTATTTTGTATAATATAGTATATGATACATGTTCTTTAGAATTTCAAATCAGGTAATATGGGGAAATTGAGAGTGATGTGAGGGGGAGGGGGGGGGGGAATAATTAGAGCTTT
>ML815458.1:45791-57258 GCA_009831015.1 Picea engelmannii | reverse complement strand
CATCCTCCTGGCGAAGTTATGCAACAACAAAAATGCCTTCAAAATGAATTGCATTCACATGCAACTTGCATCATGCAAGTTGTGATAAACTGTTGCAACTTATCATGCTTCCCATAAATGCACACATAACGCTGAAAAGTGCAAGCCTTACTTGCTCAAGAAATCCAACCATTTCTTACCAAGCCAACTCAATGATGACTTTTTCTGCTGAACATCGTCCTCTTGTGAATCATCTTGACTCACATCAATTATGGAATCTCCTCTTCCATTCTCGCCAATCTCTTTATCCATCTGCTTCTTGTGTTGTGGATGAGTAGTTGGATGCAATGTCCAACATTGGTCAATGAGATGACCCCGCTTCTGAGAATGAGTGCAAATCTTTTGCATCCTCTTTTCACGTTGTCTTTGCTTAGAAAGTTTCCTGAAATTGGCCAATATTTTCTAACATTTTGAAACATGATGTTCATATAAACCACAATATGTACATGGATTCTTTCTTCCATTTTTACATACAAATTTATCATGCTTAACATTATCAAAAGCAACTGAATGATAAGCATAATTATACCTTGAACATTCACCTTTATCGCCTCTTTGAGTAGGTGAATATGAAGAGTTACAAGCTCTCCTTTGAATACCATCAACATTGTTCTTGTCCTCATCGTTGTCACAAATATTTCGTTGCACACATTTTCATTCATCTTGAACACAAGCCTTGCATGTTGGAGGGATTGAAATTTCACCTTTAAAGCCTTCTTGAGGAGGTGAACTCGAAACAAAATTTATTCTTGGAACTTTTTCCCTTGTCTCCTCAACTTTGGAATTTGCTCCATCTCTTCGTTCATATCCAAGACCACAATACTTGGGTCTTTCTTCAACAACAATAGGCTCAACAATGCCTTGTGCATGCTTGCCCAAACCTTTACCTTCATAGCCCATTTTAAACAACAATTGGGACCCTATTCCTCTTGTGTGCTTTTCAAAAACACTAAAACATTCATCTTGAGAGGAATTAGAAGATAAACTAGCATTGCATACCTTATGTTCATGCATGTACTTGGTAAGGGTTTCCTTTGCCTCATGGAGTTGAATCTCCATCTCATGCAACCTTTCAAGAAGTTGGTCTTTCTCCTTCTTCATGGAAATCAACTGCTCTTCAAGGGAAATGCTCACATTTCTGTCTTCACACATCTCTTTCATCAAATCTCTCATGGTTAACAACTCTTCTTTTTCAAAGAATTTAGATAATGAAAATGTATGAGAACTATCAATGCTTGAAGCTTCCTTCATCCTTGCAAGATATCAAACTTCAATACAAAACTTGCACAAAAACCAATAGCTAAATCTCAAGCTATCAATGGCAAATACATGAGAAAAACAAACTATGCTCTGATACCACCTGATCTAAAAATAGAAGGCTGACTTGTTATTCTATGCAAGCACCCTCCACTTCATTAAACTAAAACTTTACAGGACCTTGCTTCATGTGTTAAAATATGCAAGATAAACTTATGTGTTAAGTTCATGTATCTTCTTGTAAATGCTTATGTGTGAGCAAATGTTGTTTTAGATGGTTAAATATGTACTTGAAATAAATACAAAACAACACAACTTGCAGCAAATAAACCATCAAACTCACAACAAGAACAACATGATAAAGGAGTTCACCCCTCTCCGGGCTACATCTCCTTGAGCCTCCATCAATGGACTTGGCTCCCTAGGATTAATTTGTCAAAAGTTATTTTACAAGATGCTTCTCAACTCCAATGGAAAAAAATATTGTACCATTGATATCAGAACACATAAAAACCCCAAAAATGACTAATAGAACTCTGAAAACGGATCATGGCTCATCCAAGCATGACCTCTTCTACATGTGGCCATAAGCTTCCCTGAGCTTCTCTTTGGAAAATACACCTGTAAAAGTCCTCAACAGCCTTTGAAACTTGTCCCAATGTGTTCAGAGCATAATAATTAGCCAAAAATGATTATTCAATCACAGAAAACAAACATAGGCTCACCAACACATGTCCTCCATCAATGAGGGCTTCAAGCTCCCTGGAGCTTGCTGAAACTTCAATGGCTTAAAACCTGCAAAAGAAGTCTTCAAATGGCCTTGATAACAGTGCCAATGGATTCATGACATCCAAAAACCCCTAGCTGGGCTTTTACGACACCTCAATTGGCCAAGAAATGAGGAAGATAGGTCTCCTGCCATTTTCCTCCTTCAAGCTTGTTGAAACTGGTTCGCCAAAACACACCCTTGTTCAATGAACCTAACACACACAAAATAAATAGCGTGAAAACTCAGCACCACATGCAACCAAATAACTATGCAAACTGTAGGATGGTTATGGGCGCGCCAGCCCCTAACCGCCTAGCACCTGGGCACATGGGTCATATGACCGCGCGTGTTGGCAAAAAGGGGCTAACGGTCAAAACCGTGCCAACCGTACCAACTCCCCACTCCGGTCGTGGGCATATGACATAATACAAAGAACCAAGGGCTAAGTTTAAAACCCTGCGCACACTTTTGTATCAGAACCATGGTCGTATGGCATATATGTTGCAACCACGGGCTGGAGTTAAGCCCCAGCCCGACCCCCGCCCATATATTCAAAAGGTTGATTTTAAATACAATACAAATAGTATTATGGTAAGCAACAAATCATGGGAGTATTGGTTAGAAGAATTTTTTAAAGCTTTACAATGGTGGGGGAGGTCCGGGGTTCAAATCCCATGGACCCCATAAACTTTTGAACCAACACACAAACCAAAAATGGGGTGCCACGTGGCAGCCCATGACTGGGCCACGTGGCACCAAAACATTTGCCCAATAAATGATGCCACGTGTCACAATGTGATTCATCCAACTGTTAGCCAAATCATCTCTACCACATCACCTATGCCACATCAGCATACGATCATGCCACGTCAGCATCCGTACAGACTGTACGAACTACCCAGTCAGCGTCCTTTTTTTACCTGTTTGACGATTCAAACATATCGCGATATCTCTTTCTCCCGATGTTCGTTTGAGACGAAATGAATTGCGTTGGATTCATGATGACGAGGCCTATGCTCACGTTCGTTTTGAGGCAATTCTGAGAACGTTGATTTTTGAGCTAAAATTTGACCCTTGGTCCAAATTTTGATCATGGTCTCTTTCCCTAGGAGATAATGATTCCACTTCTTCAATACTTGAACAACAAAAAAGATTTATTTATCATATGTGGGGTAGTCCAACATTTCTCCATGAAACAATTTTGAATGGTAACACAACAACCATCCTTGCAGAAGCATCACCCCTAAAACATACTCGCTTGCATTTGTTTCTAGTTCAAATGGTGATCGTAAATGGTCATCAATCACATGAAAGTTGTAGGTGCATTACATAAAATAAAATGAATCACTAACCATTCATACAAACCTTGTTGCCTTGTCTTGAATGTTATTTTCCACATATTTTGCTTTGATCCTTAATCCAAGTCTTGTCTCACCCAACCCAAGTGATATAGTTGTGAATGAACATGAGTCTCTAGGCCAATATTTTAAACTAGTTGTGTAGAGATCAAATTCAATTGTGAATTGAGATCAAACAAGTAATCCACTTTAGCTTGTCTTATGTGGATATAGTCATGAAATAATTTGGTCATATCTTTTTTCTTTTTGGGACTGTCATTGATTAATGCTACCTCCTTTTGAAGGGTAGTGCAACTAATTAATGCTACCTCCTTTTGAATGTGATGCAGGAGCATCGCCAAAAACAAACAAGCATGGAGGCGGAAGACAGCTGGGACAAGCGCCATCGCATTTCAACATGTTGCAAAAGTGTTTTGAGATGTTTTGAAATAAATGTGTGGATGTTAATGTAATAGTTAAGAGGAAGCACACTTAGATATTGTAAACAAAACTTGAGCGATCCGCTCTCATCTGTAGTAGGTGAAGGCATTAATACATAATTAATGTGAGTAGGTACATTTAAATGCAGATTAGACAGTTTAGAGCGTAGGAGGGAAAACTGACTATAGACACCCTCATCTTGTATCATTGTAACATGAGCATAATCAATAGAGCATAGAGCACAGAGAGGTGAAGAAGCAGAGAACTGTATTTGAAAACACCCATGTACAAAAGTCCTGAATTAATACATGAAGCTTTGATTTAGACTTATGGTGTTGTGATATTCTCTGTGTGTGTATGTTGAATGCTATGCTTATAGCTATTTTACTCTTTCTGTTATGCATTTGCTGTTACGCTATGTATGAATGATTTCTTGTTGAATGTTTGAAATCTAAGAGAGAGAGAGTAAGGATTGAGCTTCAATTGTTTCTCAACCTGAGTGAGTAAAATTCCTACAAGGAGTGCAGTGGAGTTTGTCCGCAAGGAGTGCGTTGACAAGGATTCAGAGTTTTTATCTCTGAAAGATCAGGAGGGATAACATTGTTCTCATTCTCGCAGAAGTGCAAGTTAAGCACATGAGTCGTGCAAAGTGTGCACAGGCCGAGTAGAGTCTTAGAGTTATAACCTGAGTGGAATTATTGAAGAACTACTGTCGCAGGGAGTGCACAGAGTTGAAGAGGTTCAAATACTAGAGCATGTTTGAAGAAGTGTCGCAAGGAGTGCATGCAGAAGTTATCCCCAGGAGTACTTGAGGATTTTCAAGCAAGCTCAGGAGGGATAGAGTCTTCGAAGTTATCGAAGAGAAGCTCAAGAGGGATAGTTCCTTGAAGTGTTGGAAGGAGGCATAGCGAAGTTGTTTTGTAGGTGGATAAGTTCCATGAAGGAATACATTGTTCATCTCGTAGGAGTTGTCAAGGAGGAATTGGACGGTCGGAATTCTCCGTGGAGAATTCGTGAAATTCTGAGAGCTGTCAGATCTTGCAGAGGAGTAGGGAAGTTACAACAAGCATTCTTCAAGTGCAATCTCAGGAGAGATTGGACCATAGGATCCAAGTCGACAGGAGTCGTTGGATCACTCGTGAATTCTCACTTCGGGGATTCGTGAGTTGAAGGACCAAAAACCATGCACCAAGATTCACGAAATTGTGAAGTGCGAAGTCCCGACAGGGCGAGAAGTTTCATTGTGGCTCCAGCATTAATAACGAGTCAGAATTCACCATTTTGACATTTCAGAGGATAGGAGATCGATATATCTGTTCCGGGATTCCCAAAATCACGAGACACGATGTAAGTATGGGGAAAGGACATCATCAACCATTTCGGCAGATCAACATTTTGGGTTTCAGTCGTTGGAGAGTCGAGATTTTTGTCCCGAAAGTCCTAAAGTCACGAGTTGCGATAAGGAGTATCGAGGGGTTCGAGATATCGGCACTTCAGGTGTCGGGATACAAAGGAGGCAACGTTTTGGGAAGCGAAGTTGCAAAGTGCCGAAGCTGGGCACGAGAGACACGTGGTAGAACCAAAAGGTGGGGCCTGTGTGGTTGACAGGTGGACATGCGTCGCCAGGAGGAAAGGAGTCAACACTTCGTTGACTTCTCGCGTCTCGGGGATTCGCAGGATAAGAGTACGAGAGCTTGAGGCTACAACTCGTGAAGTGGCAAGTTGCGAGAAGTGCGAAGGGAAGGTCAACCCTCCCTGACTTTCAAGTCTCAGAGGTTCACACGGGAAGAGCACGGAGGCTCAACCCTTCGACTTGCGAAGTTGCGACGGGAGCTAGCGTTTATCCTAGCCGACAGTCACACGCAGAGGGCACTGACAGAAGGGAGATATACCCATTTCGTGATCTCGGGTATCACGAGATTGGGAAGGAAGAGTCAGGGATTTCAACTCACGAACTCTCGAGATTGCGAGTTGAGACAAGCACCTTTAGGAATAGGCCTTGGTCATAGTGTTGTGGTCACTTGAAGAAGGTGGATCTCACGCCTAGTGCTATTCACACAGGGGAGTTTCCGAAAGGACTTGTGGATCGATAAGAGAAGATTCCAATAGGGAATTGAAAGAGCCATTTCGACTCAAGGGGAAATCGACCGATCATGTAGCGGACCTTGACCCGAGGGCCGATAGAGGGTTGGGGGTCTGCATCAAGTGGTATCAGAGCCCAGAAAGATTTCTTTGCTTTCTGTAGCAGGGAAAAGAAAGATTCACCTTGCCGCCAAGAAGAAGAGACAGGAAAACACCCGATCCGCTAGAGGAGATGGAAATGCCAGGAGAAAGGGGTAGGCATGTGCCAAATCTAGCCATGGAAAGAGAGATGCATAACATACGTTCCAGACTCATGGACGTGGAAATAAAATAGAGGCGCACAACCGATGTTGGAGATGTTTGTGAATCTGAAAGTGAAAATGAAGCTGGACATGAAGGAGAAGAAGTTGTAGCAGAAGATGAAGCAAATGAACACCTGATTAGGGTTGTTTCAAGAATGAGTGCTAGGGAAAAAATGGACATTCCAGTATATGAGGGAAACCTGGATGTTGAAGAGTTTCTAGATTGGATTGAAGCTCTGGACACGTATTTTGACTATGAATATGTAGAGGAAGACAAGAAGGTCAAACATGCTGTCACAATATTGAAAGGACATGCAACATTGTGGTGGGATGAACTACAAGCTGACAGACACTGCAAAAGCAAGAAGAAAATCAGGAGTTGGGATAGAATGGTCGCAAAGATGAAGGTGAAATTCATACCCAAATATTATCAAATTACTATGTTTCGAAGGATGCAAAATTTGAGACAGAAGCTTATGTCAGTGAAGGAGTACATTGAAGATTTCTACAAGCTAAACATCAGGGCAGGTCATCGCGAAAGTGATGATGAAAAGGTTGCTAGGTATATGAATGGTCTGAGATATGACATTCAGGATGAGATGAGCATGATGATCATTCGGACCGTAGAATATGCTTATCAAATGGCTCTGAAGGCTGAAGAGAAGCTGAGTCGAAAGCAAAGCCAAAAAGGCCGAGGCAGAAGTCATCCCAGAGGCAAAATAGTTGTCCAAGTTAGGAATCAGAAGCCTAAGGAAGAGTGGAAGAAACCTCAACCTCAAACTGAAAGAGGTGGAAGCTCACAGAGAGGGCAGTATACTGAACAAAGAAAACAATATGCTCATAACAACACTTTTCCTCGCACTAGAGGAAGAGGAAGAGGCATAGGTGGAGTAATAAAATGCTTCACATGTGGAAAGAATGGACACAAATATTATGAATGTCCAGATAAGAAGAAAGAAGGAGGTGAGACTCACATTGCCAAAGCATAGAGGTGGAATGTTGAGGCAAAGGATGTTGAAGGCGGAAGATCACTTGTGATGAGGAAGGTTCTCTTAACGCCAGAAAAAGAGGTGGAGAATCTAGTGCAAAGGAACAATATTTTTTGGACTACTTGCAAGACCAAGGACAGGGTATGCAAGGTCATCATGGACAGTGGTAGCACAGACAATATCGTTTCTACAGAGATGGTAGAAAAGTTGGAGCTGGAGACTATTGAACACCCAAGTCCATACAGAGTTTCATGGCTACAAAAAGGACATCAGGTAAATGTCACTAAACAATGTTTAGTTGAATTTAATATAGGAGGATATAACGATAAGATATTGTGTGATGTCATTCCCATGGATGTTTGTCATCTATTGTTGGGTAGACCATGGCAATATGACAGGAATGTGGTTCATGATGGGAGGAAGAACACATACACCCTAGAGAAGAATGGGAGAACTCACATGTTGTTGTCGATTAAGGACAAAGAGGAGAAACCTGAAGTAAGCAACACTGTACTTCTCATGAGTGGGAAGGAACTTCTTAAGGAGGTTAAGAAGAAGGAAGATCCACAATTCATTGTGGTCAGGAAACCTAGAATTGTTTTGACCAACACAAGAGTGGATGATTTACCAGAAGAAATCCAGAAGTTGCTGGAAGAATTTTCTGACATAGTAGTGGATGAACTACCTCGTTCGTTGCCACCTATTAGAAGTATAAGTCATCATATTGATCTCATACCTGGAGCTAGTTTACCAAACAAAGCAGCGTACATATTGACGCTGCAGGAGAATGAAGAGGTCAAAAGACAGGTCCAGAATTTAATGGACAAAGGGTTGATTAGAGAAAGCTTGAGTCCATGTGTTGTTCTGACAGTGCTTAGTCCAAAGAAAGATGGAGGCTGGAGGATGTGTACAGACTCAAGATCCATTAACAAGATAACCATCAGGTATAGATTTCCATTACCAAGAATGGATGATTTGATGGATTGTTTGAGTGGGGCAATTTTTTTTTCGAAGATTGATTTGAAAAGTGGATATCATTAGATTCATATGAGATAAGGATATGAATGGAATACAACCTTCAAGACCAACAAAGCGTTGTATGAATGGCTTGTTATGCCATTTGGCTTAACAAATTCACCAAGTACCTTCATGAGATTGATGAATGAAGTCTTGAAGGATTTCATCGGAAAATTTGTCATTGTGTATCTTGATGACATACTGATTTTCAGCTAAACAAAGGCAGAGCATCTGAAACATTTGGCTACAGTGATGAAGAGGCTACAGCAAGAGAAGCTGCTGATAAATATGAAGAAATCCTCATTCATGAAGACAGAGCTCATTTATTTGGGGTTTTTTATTTCTGCAGACAAGTTGAAGATGGATCCAGATAAAGTGGAGGTGATTAAGAATTAGCCATCGCCAAAGAGTATCTTTGAAGTTCGAAGTTTTCACGGATTGGCTAGTTTCTACAGGAAGTTCATTAGGAATTTCAGTGGAATTAGTGCACCGATGATGGACACAATGAAGAAGAGACACAAGTCTTTTCACTGGACAGAAGAGGCTGAGAAAAGATTCAATTTGTTGAAAAGGAAAATCACAGAACCACCAATTTTGGTGTTGCCGTATTTCAAAAAGACATTTCAAGTAAAATGTGATGCAAGTGGATTTGCAATAGGGGAAATCTTGAGCCAAGAAGACAGACCGATAGCATACTTCAGTGAGAAGTTGAACGAAGCCAAAATAAAATACTCCACGTATGAAAAGGAGTTCTATGCTATTATTCAGGCATTGAAGAAATGGAGACACTATTTGATTCCTAAGGAATTTGTCTTATACAGTGACAATCATGCTTTGCAATTTGTGACTCAATAGAAGAAGTTGAATCAAAGACACGTTAAATGGGTTGAATACATGCAGAACTTTACTTTTGTAATTAAGCATATTTTTGGAACTACTAACAAAGTTGTTGATGCTTTGAGCAGGAAATGTTTGCTATTGCAGGAGTTCAGAGTCAAAACTTTGGGTTTTGATAACCTCAAGGAAATGTACACAGATGATCCATATTTTAAGGAGGCGTATGAAGCAGTTGAGAATCCAATTCTTAGGGACAAAAGTCAATGGACAGAATACATGATCTAGGAAGGATTATTGTTTAAGGGTAATCAACTTTGTATTCCAAAATGCTCCATGAGAGAGAATTTGTTGAAGGAGAAACACAATGAAGCATTGGCTGGGCATTTCGGTCATGACAAGACGTTCTCAAAGTTAAATGAGTCATATTTTTGGCCAGGAATGAGAGCATATGTCAAAATATTCGTGGACAGATGTAGAATTTGTCAGCATTCAAAAGGAAAGAGGCAAAATGCAGGCTTATATCAACCGTTACCCATACCAGAGAGGTCGTGGGATGCAGTAAGCATGGACTTCATATTGGGGCTTCCGAGAACACAAAGAGGGTTTGACTCGATCTTTGTAGTGGTGGATATATTTTATAAAAAGACACACTTCATACCATGTTAGAAAACCAGTGACGCAACTCACATTGTGAATCTGTTTTTCAAAGAAGTCATTCGACTTCACGGTTTACCAAGGAGCATAGTTTTAGATCGAGAAACCAAGTTCGTGGGAAACTTCTGGAGAACCTTATGGAAAAAGATGGGAACGAACTTGTTGTTCATTTCAACTTATCATCCTCAGACAGATGGACAGAAAGAAGTTGTCAACAGAAGTTTGGGAGACTTGCTAAGAAGTTTGGTGACTGAACATCACAGTCAGTGGGACAATATTCTGCCACAGGCAGAATTTGCTTATAATGATTCAATCAACATAAGCATGAGGCATAGTCCATTTCAAATTTTTTATGGCATGCATCCAAGGGGAGTTTCTGAATTGAGGGATTCAGAACAAAACACAACTAGGAGTGCTAGTGCAGAATATTTTTCCGAGGCAATGAGGGAGCTTCACAGCCAGGTGAAGGAGCGATTGCAGAACTCAAGCCAAGAGTATAAGCGAAGAATAGATCAACACAGGAGAAAACTTCATTTCTGTCTTCTTGGCTCAAGATTGAACCGTGCTGGATCATAAAGAAATTTGGGGCAAATGCTTATGATATTGAATTACCCGAGGGGATCGGAATTTCACCAATCTTCAATGTCTCAGATTTGTACCCTTACGAAGCTGAAGAAGCAGAAGTAGGTAGTGAACAACTAGAGGTTCAGTGGGCTAAACAAATTCCAGTTGCAGAGAAGCCACATATGGAAAACATACTGGATTAAAGCGTTAGTAAGAGGACCAGGCGAAAGGAATATTTTGAATACTTGGTCAAGTGGAAGGGACATCCAGTTGAAGACGCCAACTGGGAAACTTGTTGAAATTCTGAGGTCCTATGAGGCTGCCATCTAAGGTCTGTCCTTGACCTTAGTATGGCTCTAAGTTTCAACTGTTTGGCTGTCTTCTTTTGCTGTTTTAGGACAGCAAATAGTCATGATACTTTATGCTCAATGTTTTATAGGTTAAGTGCTCTTTTAAGGTGCCCTTGCAAGTGTTTTCTTGTCTCAATGTTAGCACATGAAATATAAGTTAAAACACATAACACTACCTCTAGATCTTGAACTTTAAAATGATGATCTACACTTCTAAACATGCATAAATTTGACACATCAATTTTTGGTCAACATGACCCTGGATAAACCCCCCCCCCCCCNGTTTGGGATATATGCCTATATATTGTGATTAAAGAAAGAGATACAAAAAGTAATGAAATACAATGGAACCTGTATACATAGCAATCTCCTCACAAGCCTTGCCACAAGAACCAGAAAGAGAAGTGCCCAAAACTGTGGTGCGCCCTCTTCCTTTGTTGCCCTCTGAACTGAACTGAGGCGCCCAATCTCATCTGTTTTCCAATGAAGAAATCCCTCCACAGGAATGTCCTCTCCTGTGCTGCCTCTCCACTAAAACTATCAGAGCTCAAATCCTCCAAGCAGATCTGCTACCAGGTAGCTGCCAGTCATCTCAACCCATGCGCCCTCCTCCTAGCAGAAATATTCACAGTAAATAAACAGAACCTAAAACTGAAAGTCTCTCTCCACGGAAACTAGCTCTCAATCTCTCCTCTCCCAATGCATCAGACCTCAACCAGATCTGACAAGTACTCCTCTCCTGGTGAACATCTGAAGAAAAACAAGTGTGCCCCTTCTCTCAAGATGCGCCCTCCTCCATGCAAATGCTCCTGAACAAGAAAGGATGGCT
>ML815458.1:7134-23124 GCA_009831015.1 Picea engelmannii | reverse complement strand
CAAACTTCGCAGAAATATAACACCCACTCTCGGATTATAAAACAACATGCATTTAAGCAAATGAAACACATTTAAACTCAGAGTAAGTCATATAAATTATTGCTATCATAATTTTAAGAATGGCATTAACCATAATTCATCTTCACAACAGAATACATGATAAAATATAAGCATCACATGCATGCAAAACATAACATTTAACATAAGTTGATACTTATCTTGAAACTAAGGTAATTCCACCAACCAGGTGTAGGCCTTCCACGAACCTCCCAGCCTTAGACTGTACTGCTCATCAGCTCAGCAGTAGGTCACCCCCGAGATGGGACTAAGCTCCACCCCAAGGCAAGGAATCCTAGGCTAGGCTGAGGTTACAGGGAAAACACATAGTCACGAGGAAGGAATTCTCTCCCAGGAACCACTCATGCTCACTGCCCACAGACTCTCCTTCCCCACATGCATGTTCCACCCTAGGAGTATGCACCTTCTTTGTCACCTAGACAGTCCTTCGACTGCTAACCTCCCTTCCCTTGGGTTATAGCAGTAGATCGGACCGAAAGTCTCCGAGCTCTGTGGCAACTACAGGGTTCCTTCCAGGAGTTCTCTCCTTCCTTTGTGCACTCTCTCACTTGGAGAGAGTCACTCACAGGCCAAGCAACCTATTCTTCCAATTCAACCACCTCTCTCTCCTGGAGAGAGTGTTTCACAAATTGGCCAACAAGCCCCATGCAATCCAGCACTGCGTGGCCATAACAGTCGACGAGAAAATAGACATGGGCTTTCCAACTGGTTCAACAATGGTGAATGGACTCACAGATATGGCTTCGAATAAGACTCCATGCATAGGCTTGATACTCAGACAGAGGATGTTTCAGCTTTTTAGCATCAACACACAGGCTTCTCGATCAGTGGATGTACGGGGTATCTCTTGCAGAGGTCGGACGGGATGTCCGGTTCAGAAAATCGAGAAGAATGGAGAAGAACCCCTCTCACGGCTCATCTTGGTCGTTTATTCGCATGCACCAGGGTTGACACTTGTCACCCTTGAAACTGCATGCATTCCATCAGCATGCATCTGCTTTGCACATTTTCCCCTTACCAAGAACTTAGGATAAACAACATAAAATGCACATGTCCTTTGGAATAATAATAAAATATTATTCCCAAGGCTTAAGCCCCCTAGGCTTAACACGTAGCCCCTTTTCCCACCTTCCAGCCCCTAATCCCTTGCCCTCTCTATGGATGCTCAGTCCCCCATCACTCATTCATCGTGTCGGCCTGCATGCGGCGGTGTTTATATTTTATTAATGTGTTGCATACATATAAGTACAAAATCAGGTCCATGGCCTACAACCCTTAGGCTCTCTCTTTGGCCTAATAATCACATAAGGCGATCGGCTTATACAAACTTGGCTCAACAACCTATAACACATATTTACAATTCATTTCATACATCAGACTTACAAAGGGCTTGGCCTTGGGGACACTACAATTCCCCTCCCCTTATTTATGCACTGTCCTTAGTGCAACCTTACACTGTCTCTGCAAGTTTTTTCCAAAATTTTCAAAAATATGCGGGTACTCTTCCCACATAACCTCTTCATGCTCCCATGTCACGTCCTCAGGACCGTACCAGGTCCACTGGACCTTTACAAGCTCTATGGCTCGATTCCAAAGCTATTTGCTTTTCCTGTCCAATATGTGCACAGGGTGCACTTGCAGGACGCCTTCTGGTTCCACCTGAATCACATTCCAATCGATAACATGATTAGCATCATGTATATATCTCTTAAGAAGTGAAACATGAAACACATTATGTACAGTCATAGATGCAGGTAATGCAAGCATGTATGCAACTGGCCCAATCCTTTCCAGGATCTCAAATGGCCCACAAAATCTTGCTGCCAACTTGGTGCAACTTCCCAGCTTCAGAGAACTCCTGTTAGTCCTCACTTTCAGGAAAACATGGTCACCCACTTTGAATTATCTATGGGTTATGTTACTTCAGCGTAACTTTTCTGCCTATCCTGGGCAACTTTTAGATTCCGTTTAATTTTTATCATTTGATCTTCCATCTCTTTGAGCAGATCAGGCCCAATCACTGCTCTGTCAGTTAGATTATCCCAACTTATTGGTGTGTTGCACTTTCTTCCATAAAGTTATTCAAATGGGCTCATCTTCAATGATGTATGATACCTATTATTGTAGGCTAATTCTACTAAATGCAAGTAATCTTCCCACCTTGATGTTTTATCCATCACATACATTCTCAGTATGTATTCTATTACTCTGTTCACCCTTTATGTCTGACCATCAGACTAAGGATGATACGTTGTACTAAAGTTCAGATTCATTTTGAATCCCTTGAACAGTCCTTTCCATAAATTTGAGGTTAATTTCGGGTCCCTATCAAACACAATTATCTTAGGAATTTCGTGCAAGCATGAAACTTCTTTTAAAAATATATCAGCAACATTAGCTGACCTATGGATGGTTTTCAGTGGAATAAAATGGGCAGCTTTAGTAAGCTTGTCCACCACCACCATGATTGAATCATGCTACTTGCTTGTTCTAGGTAGTCCGGTGATAAAATCCATTGTTACCACGTCCCATTTCCATTCAGGAATGGGTAAAGGTTGCAGCAACCCTGCTGGGTGCCTATGCTCAGCCTTACCCTTCTGGAACTCCATACATCTGGCGATGTATTCAGTGATTTCCTTCTTCAGACCCGACCAAAAGTAATGGCTTTTGACTGCTGCCACAGTTTTCTGGTATCTGGGATGTCCATCATAAGCCATGTTATGCATTTCTTTCAGAATTTCTAGCTTCAAATCTCGGACATTGGGTACATACACTTTGTTTTTATATAGAAGTAAGCCACCAGTTCCCAAGGTGTAACTTTCCTTGGTCTGTGGTCTCTCATGCTGTTGTAGCTTTGCTGCTAAACCTCTGTACTGCAAATCAACATTTGCAGCTTCAAAAATTTTGTCTTTAATCTCAGTCCTGTACATGCTAATGGTTGTAGCATGTAATTCGTGCACTTTTTTGCTGAGTGCATGAGCCACCTTATTTTCTTTCCCTTTTATATGCTTGATATCAAAGTCATATTCGCACAGAAACTCCAGCCATCTGATTTGCCTGACATTTAAAGTCAGCTGATCAAATAAATACTTTAGACCATTATGGTCTGTTCTCAAATCGAATATTTTTCCCATGAGGTAATGTCTCCATTTCCTCAAGGTGTGGACGATTGCTTCCATCTCTAAATCATGAGTGGTATAATTCCTCTCATGCTCCTTCAACTTTCGGAACTCGTAATAAACTACAAATCCCTCTTGTCTGAGAACTCATCACAGTCCCTCCTTACATGCATCAGTGCACACTACGTAATCCTTATTTGGATCTGCAATATTTAGGATTGGAGCACTGGTTAGCAGCTTCTTCAATCATTGGAAGTCGCTCTCACATTCTTCATTCCACTGGAACTTTTTATCCTTCCTTTGCAAGGAAGTGATAGAATGACCTATCCTTGAAAATCCAGCTATAAACCTTCTATAGTAGCCTGCCAGACCCATAAAAGATCTAACTTCCACCACATTCCTTGGCGCTGACCATTCTCAAATGGCCTCAACCTTTTCAGGATCCACATCGATCCCTTCCTTTGATATAATGTGCCCCAAGTAATGAATATGTCTTTGATAAAATGAGCACTTGCTCAATTTTGCGTACATCTAGTGTTCTCTCAACACCTGCATCACCATTCTCAGGTCTTGCTCATGTTCTTCCTCTGTCTTGGAATACACCAAGATATCGTCCAAGAAGACTATGAAAAACTTGTCCAAATAATCTCTGAACACTCCATTCATTAAGCACATGAAAACAACAGGCGCGTTGGATAGCCCGAACGACACCACCGTGAACTCATAATGACCGTACCTTGTTCTAAAGGTGGTCTTTCTGATGTCCTCATCATTTATTCTCATTTGGTGATATCTTGATCGGAGGTCTATTTTTGAAAATATTTTCGCATCCTTCAACTGATCAAAAAGATCATCGATCCTTGGCAGAGGATACTTGTTCTTAACAGTTACCTTATTCAACTATCGAAAATCAATGCACAACCTCAACGCCCCATCTTTCTTCTTCACGAATAGGATCGGGGCACCCCACGGTGACACGCTGGGGTGAATGTATCCCTTCTTTAGTAGCCCTTTGAGCTGCAATTGCAACTCTTTCAGCTCTGGCGTACTCATTCTATAAGGAGCCTTCGAAACTGGAGCTGCTCCAGGCATCAAATTTATAGAAAAATCGATGTCCCTCTTCGGAGGTAGTCCAGGTACCTCCTAAAATATTTCCTTGAACTCTTTGAGTACCTCGTGGTCTTCCAGATTTGAGACTACATCTCGGGATGCTTCTTCCACCCGAGATGCAAATAATTGACAGCCTTTCCAGTAACATTTCTTCAGCTTCATGGCTGAGATTTCCCTAACAGCCACGGCTCTAGGAATTCCTTGGACTGTTACCTAATTTCCCTCTTCGTTTAGGCATGTAAACCTCTTGTTACGACAGTCCATAAGGGCATGGTGTTGGTCCAACCAATCCATCCCAATTAAGCAATCGTATGAGCCTAAAGGCAGAATGTTCAATTCAACCTTAGTGCTCATTCCTTTCATGTCTGCTGAACAGGACTTAACCAATTCAGTGACCTTCCTTTTGGTTCCTGTGGCCAACTTCACTAGCCAAGACTTTTCATGTTTTCTTCTTGTTAAATGAAAACTTTCCACCACTCTAGGATCTATATAACTATGGCTAGCCCCTGAATCAATTAAAATAACAAGTGGTCGGTTGTTGATTGTACATTCCACTTCAATCATGTGCGATTGAAATTCTGCTTGTTTGTTGTCCAGGGCTATGTAGATCCTCGGCATTATGCTGCCCATATCCTCCACTGTTTCAACTTGCTGAACAGTATCGACAATTCTCGCTTTATCTTTTCTATGGGGGCAGTCTTTGTACCTATGATTCCCTTTACAACCCTAACACTCCATAGGTGGCAATCTTGGCATTTTCTCGCTCCCTTCAACTTTCCTGGGCTCTCTAAAATATGACTGTCCCCAAGGACTATTCCTGAAAAAGGGAGGCTTGTTTCCCTTCTGCCTTTGTTCTTTCCTGAACTTCTTCTGATCATCCCAAGCCTTCCGAAAAGTAGGCCTTTCTCTTTGTTGTTCATACTTTCTCCCTTCTTATCGTTTCTTCCATGGTTTTAGGATCATCATACTGAATCTTATCACTGATGGGAGGTGGCAGTCCACTCAGATACCTCTTAATCTTGACAGTCTCATCTTTGATGAATGGAACATATTTCAGCAGTTCCAAGAAACTTTGTTCGTACTCATCAATGGTCATGCTACCTAGCTTGAGTTCAAAGAAATCCTTCATCTTTCTGTCATAATATCTTTTGGTTAGGTATTTATTTTCGAAATACCTCTTAAACTCCTTCCAGGTGATATCTTTCTCTCTGATGTGATACACTTGCACCAACTGATCCCACCACATGGATGCTTTTCCTTTTAGCTGATACATCGCAGCATGAGCGGAGTAGTTTTGCAGTTGGAAATATTTCTTCATGCCAAGCAACCATGTTTCGACATCTTCCTCCTTCTTATGTTCTCCATCGAACATTGGAGGCTTAATCTTTTTCATCTCCCCTTTCAATCCATCCTTTCCAAATCTTCGATGTTTTCTGGTAGGGGATGAGCTTGAACTACTGTGTGTTTCCTTGCCAAAATTCTTCGGGGAGAGACGGTAATGTTTGCTACCACTCCTCGATCTTCTTCTACTCTCAGGGGTTCTGACACTTCTTGATCTACTTGTGTCACTCTCTTTTTCCAATTTCTTTTCTATTATTTCCAGGCTCTTCAACATTTTAAAGTTGAATTCACCCTGTCAATCCCTGATTTTCATGAGCTTTCGGCTATCAGCTCGGCGAGCCTGGGCATCTTTCTACAAATTTTCAATGAGTTTCATCATGCGTCCCTCTTTATCTATCTCTTTTTCGTGCCCAATAAAGTTTGTTCCTTCGACTCCCAAGTTGACATCCTTTCCTTCTCTTTCGTCTTTTGTTTCGGAGGCAATCTGCACCTCTTCCAATTCCATACTTGGCGTTAGTTTTCAGCTGTCCTGACACTCGTTGAACTCTGCACACACAGTGTCCAGTCAACCAAAGTTTTTCATGCCCTTAAACCTTCAAGAAAACTTACAACATTCATAAGCCAACATGAACAAGAAAAACGTTTTGACTTCACAAAGTTTTTTGAGCTCTATTCGGCTCTGCAAATTTTGGGACTTCAGAACTTCGTAATCTCGGTCCATGAAGATCCAACAGTTAAATCTTCATAACCAAAGTCACCCTTTCGCAACTCGCGATCTTGCGAGTTCGTGAGTCGAAGACCCTCGACTCATTTCTTCCAAACACCGATACCCGAGATGCGATATGGGTATGGCTCCCTCCTCACTAGTGCCTGCTACACATGACCATAGGCTAGGGATAAGTGCTATCACTTCTTCTCCAACTCGTGACTTTGCAAGTTGGAGTGTTGAGCCTTCGTGCTCCTCCTTTGCGAATTCTGAAATCGTGAATTACTTTATTCTCCGGGCCCACATCACAGTTGTTTCCCTTCACCACAGTGGCACGTGGTACATTCAAGAGGTTCCACGTCACCTTCGGTGACGTCTTCTGGTCCCACCACTCTCGCCTGTATTCTCGACTCACTGGCACGTGATACACATTCATGTGCCCACATCCATTCCAAGCAAAATCCAACGGTTAGGTCCCCTCTCAGATCTACGACGCAGATCTTTTCGGCGTTTAGGGGTTTTCGGGCATCAGGAGTTCATGCACCCCACATCTCGAACTTCCATATACCGAAATCCCGAAAAAAATACGGTTTACTCCTCCACTGAATCGAACGGTCAATTCCCTTCCTATAATCTACGGTGTAGATCATTTTGGGGTTTCAGGTTTCAGGTTTTTGGAGGTGTTCACCTCCCTCACTTCCCATCTCCCAACTTTGTGAAATCTGAAAGGTTTCACGACTAACTCAAGCATGACTCCGCCAGATCTAATGGTCGAGCCTTCCTCCCAGATCTACCACGTAGATCTCTAAGGTTTTTCGGGTTTTCGGGATTTCGCATATCAAGATTCCCCCACTCCTGTGCATTTCAAAAGGGATTTTAATCCCTGTGCACATTTTACAGATCCGAAGGTCACAAGGGTTCACCTTCCCTCTTTAATAGATCCTAAGGCTCCAGCACTATTAGTGTGGAGTCCTCTCTCCCTGTGGCCATACACCACACCCGTTGAGGTTTCACAACACTGCTATACCTCATGAGCTTAAAGGCACGGTAAAGTAGCTCCTTGACACTCTAGACCATACCAGGGTCCGAAATTGGTCCTCCAGACATAATTTATCCTCTCACCCTCAGTCCAAAGACCACTCCACTGGCCCATCTGGGCTCAGTGTCGAAACCTTGGCTCTGATACCAAATTGTAACACCACTTTTTCGGTTAACAAACTTCGCGGAAATATAACACCCACTCTCAGATTATAAAACAACATGCATTTAAGCAAATGAAATACATTTAAACTCAGAGTAAGTCATATTAATTATTGTTATCATAATTTTAAGAATGGCATTAACAATAATTCATCTGCACAACATAATACATGATAAAATATAAGCATCACAGGCATGCAAAACATAACATTTAACATAAGTTGATACTTATCTTGAAACTGAGGTAATTCCACCAACCAGGTGCAGGCCTTCCACGAACCTCCCAGCCTTAGACCACACTACTCATCAGCTCAGCAGTAGGTCACCCCCGAGCTGGGACTAAGCTCCACCCAGAGGTAAGGAATCCTAGGCTAGGCTGAGGTTACAGGAAAAACACACAGTCACGAGGAAGGAATTCTCTCCCACGAACCACTCATGTTCACTGCCCACAGACTCTCCTTCCCTACATGCATGTTCCACCCCAGGAGTATGCACCTTCTTTGTCACCTAGATAGTCCTTCGACTATTAACCTCCCTTGCCTTGGGTTACAGCAATAGATCGGACTGGAAGTCTCTGAGCTCTGTGGAAGCTACAGGGTTCCTTCCAGGAGTTCTCTCCTTCCTCTGTGCACTCTCTCACCTAGAGAGAGTCGCTCACAGGGCAAGCAACCTGTTCTTCCTATTCAACTACCTCTCTCTCTTGGAGAGAGTGTTTCACAAACTGGCCAACAAGCCCCACGCAGTCCATCACTGCGTGGCCACAATAACCGACGGGAAAACAGACACGGGATTTCCAACTGGTTCAACAATGGAGAATGGACTCACAAATATGGCTTCGAATAAGACTCCACGCATAGGCTCGATACTCAGACAGAGGATGTTTCAGCTTTTTAGCATCAACACACAGGCTTCTGGATCAGTGGATGTACAGGGTATCTCTTGCAGAGGTCGGACGAGATGTCCGGTTTAGAAAATCGGGAAGAATGGATAAGAACCCCTCTCACGGCTCATCTTGGTCGTTTATTCACATGCACCAGGGTTGACACTTGTCACCCTTGGAACTGCATGCACTCCATCAGCATGCATCTGCTTTGCATGTTTTCCCCTTGCCAGGAAATTAGGATAAACAACTTAAAATGCACATGTCCTTTGGAATAATAAAAAAATATTATTCCCAAGGCTTAAGCCCCTAGGCTTAACACTTGGCCCCTTTTCCCACCTTCCAGCCCCTAATCCCTTGCCCTCTCTATGGATTCTCAGTCCCCCATCACTCATTCATCGTGTCGGCCTGCACGCAACGGTGTTTATATTTTATTAATGTGTTGCATACATATAAGTATAAAAGCAGGTACATGGCCTACAACCCTTAGGCTCTCTCTTTGGCCTAATAATCACATAAGCCAATCAGCTTATACAAACTTGGCTCACCAGCCTATAACACATATTTACAATTCATTTCATACATCAGACTTACAAAGGGCTCGGCCTTGGGGACACTACAATGTAGCTCAGGAGGGTGAACTGCAAGAGGATCCAAGTGGACAATAAATTAATGCACCAATTGTCACAGCTACACAGACAGGTAAAGAGTAATAGTGTAATGTTAATCAAATAATGAATTAGTTATTTCAATTATATTTCAACATATCGATATGATCATTTTTGTTGTTGCAGTTCAAGACTCTGAACAGATGCCTCGATGCCCTTCTTAGCGACGTACCAGAAGTATGGTACATGAGCACACACAAACAATAGAACAACAGGGCACATGAAATACAATGTCCTTGGATGATTATGATACCCCAATTGTCAATTTTATGAAAGTAAAAAAAACATAAATCAAAGAAAAATTAGATGTATAAATTCATGACTTGTATTTGGATGTTTATCGATGTTTATATGTTCATATGCTTCAATGTTTATATGTTCATATGTTTTGATGACTATCCTAGTGATGCATGAATGTCTATATGTTTTCTATATAAATAAAATCATTTGTTGGGTATGGGGAATTGAGATCGATGTGAGGGGGGAGGGGAGGGGCCATATGAGCTTCCACCTTCGCGTGGTTGGCCATATTCAGTAGAGAATAACCTATTCTCAAAACAAAGAGAAGCTCATTAAGGTATGCGACCACTTAATTTTTTTCTAGACTATTTTACATAACTAAATGCATGTTTATTTGCTTATTAATTATTTACTCGTATAAATAATTTGTCTTTTATGATTTATGCAAGTCTTGGTGATGGAAATGCATCTCGTGGAAAACTCTTATCAATTTGTATGGGCTAATGGATCTGGTGAAAGGACGATGAAAAGGTAAGGGTTTTGACATGTTTTTTAAAGTATGATTTATATTAGTAAAAGTTCACAATCCTCATGAAAGGATACAATTGCATTTTTGGTAGACAAGCATCAATGTTTTTAACAAAGTATGAATCATAGACTGTGGGAAAAACCTTTTTTTGTATTTTTATATTGACCAATACAACTATAACAAACTTTTAGTACAAAATCTTGTTGAATTACTGAGAGGGGGGGTGAATCAGTAATAGCGTAATTATAATCCTTTTTCTTCAAATGTTATATCAATGTAGAATTATTATCCAATAATGAGCAGTAAGAAATAAACAATCACACACATACACATTACACCAGTGTTTTACGTGGAAACCCAAATCGGGAGAAAACCACATAATGTTTTTTCTTATATGTCTTGAAGAATTACATTCATTGGAAGCACCAACTTCCTTTGTTTTCCAGCTGCAACTTGAAGGAGGCTCTAACCCCCTATCTTTTCAGGTTACAACCTGAGGGAAGATCCAACTCCCCAATTCTCTGGCTACAACCAGAAGGAGGCTACAACCCCCTATGTTATCCGGCTACAACCACCTGTCCTTGCCCCGTCCTGCCACCCTGAAGTAGAAGTAGAATGATGGAAACACTGTCACACTATCACTGTGAGATATACCATTGTAAACCTGTACCAATAAATCTGAACCATGCATCAATCTGTACCTCAACCTGTAATCAACATGTACCATAAACAAGTGCATCAACCATGCACCAACCTGTACCAAACAACCTGTAATCAACCTGTACCATAAAAAGGTGCATCCAACAATGTACCAAGTATGTACCAATCACGTGTCAACTACTCATCAACTATGACTCATCAATATGTACCAACATCATCAACTATACACCTCATGTATGTGCCAACTCATCAACTACTTGTCTCAACCATGTACTCAACATGTACCTCAACCAAAAGCCCTCATCAATTTCATCATCCAAATCTGATTTGTAGATCTGTAATAGACCTAGTGTATATGATCACATTCCTACAAACCTTCCTTAACTTTAACAACAAGCGACTAGCATTTTCGTCAAACTTTTCTTTAGTCTCACATGCCTAGTTTTGGATTAGTCAACAACCCTAACTTGAAGTAATCATAACTTTGAACTTGTAATTTATAAAGATCTGAAACTAATACACAATGTTATTCAGTGTTTTTTATGCAATTCCTCCAGGTTTCACTACTTGGAACCTCTCATAAAAGGAGTTATAGCAGAAATGGCATACCTTGCTGAATTCTGGCTTATTCTAGAGAGCGACCTTGTAGAGCGTGCCCCACACGAAATGTTAGTTGAATTGATATGAAAATGTTACAAAAAATACTATATATTGTACCCTAACCAACACATTTGGTATCACTTAATTTGGATCTTTTATGAATATGTTATGACGTTGTTACCCGAAACACCCGTTTTTGACTAGTTTTAGGACTAGCCACAAACCCTATTTTCCATGGAGTGTAACTCCCAAAATAAAATGAACCACAAGCTGAATTTTTTACCACATATACGTGGGTATGTTTTCTCAATGGAATAGAAATTTCATGGTCTGAATCATTATAGAAAAAAATTTATAGCGAAAATGGTGAGATGACATGTAAATAACATACCTTAGAAAGCACCATCAAAAGAATTTATCCATCCTTGCATTTCGGCCTTCTTTTCTTCACCTTCCCTTGGAAATTTGGCCTAGATGTCCTTGGTTACCTCAGACACCTATTATAATCAATATTCTCAAGTGTAATTTAAAATGAGAGAGCCTTGCCTCTTATTTATACTCTCCAAGTAGCTTCCTTAAAAACATCTTCTAGGTCACTTGGCCCACTTTCCTTATTTTAGGGTTAACCCACTTCTGATTTCTTCATTAAATTTATTATTGAAATAAGTTATTTTTTATTCAATTTGAATTATAATACACTCATCACTTCACTTTATTATTTACCTTTTAAAATCTCTTAAACCACTTTGACTACTTTGACCTTTTGGGGCTTCTAGATGACATATGAGGGTCCTCCAACTTCATAAGGCCATAACTCTCAAACCGTGAGGAGTTATGTGACATTCCACATACCACCAGAAATGGAATGACATGTAATATCCATATATAATATTATTACCTTCAAATATATCAAAAATCATATCGTTATCCATCAAACAAACTTGGGTCCATTACCCAAACCTGGGTTCAACAACTTCACATGGCCATAAATCTCTAACCGTGAGGAGTTATGTGACGTTCTACATACTACCGGAAATGTCATGACAAGAACTATCCATATAGGATAGTTTCCCTGACAAATTCACTGTCCTTCGTCTCATTATTCCACAATTAATCACGGGTTCTCTTACTTCGCAAAGCGTCTTCCCGTGAGAGCTTTCACCATAAGGGGATCACTTTGGAGTTCATCCATATTTACTTCTTATCAACCATGAAAAACAAATAATGAGTCATATTTACATCAATCAATCTTGGGTCCATTACCCAAGACTTTTTGCTATAGGGATTTCTTCAATGGTTGACATCAATGACAACCAACCTTAATCAACAATATCCCCCTTTGGCATTGATGGCAACACTCTGATGCAATACTGAAATCATATCACTCATGCTCCCCATGGAACCATGGCTCTATCCTCTGCATCTGATAAATATGCCTCTGTTCTTTGCATCAGATAAATATGCTCCCCCTGGAACCATGCCTCTGTCCTCTGCATATGATAAATCTCTCCCCCTTTGTCATCAATGTAAAAGGTATCTTTCCATCTGGGGCTTCTCCCCCTGACTGAAATTTCCTCTTATGGTGCTTCCTTGTGTACATCTAAGACATATAAGATCATCATTCAAAAAGCATTCAAAAAGCATTCATTTTGGAGTAGAAATAACTCCAAGTCTTTGGTGAAGATATTCAAAGGCTTCCCATGGAAGTGGTTTTGTAAAGATGTCTGCCACTTGTTCTTTTGTTCCCACATACTCAACTATGATGTTCTTTTCTGCAACATGTTCCTCTAGAAAGTGATACTTGATTGGAATGTGCTTTGTCTTGGAGTGCATCACCAGGTTTTTTGAGATACTGATGGCACTTGTATAATCACAATATATTGGAATGGAATCATCATACTCAACTTGTATATATGTCAAAGTTTGTTTCATCCAAAGAACCTGTGTACAACATGTTGTTGTTGCAATATACTTTGCCTCGGTTGTAGATAGAGATATTGATGATTGTTTCTTGCTTATCCTTGATACCAAACACTCACCTAAGTAGAACGTTGCTCCACTGGTGCTTCGTCGATCATCAATACAACCTGCCCAATCTGCATCTGTGTAGGCAATAAGTGCTAGATCTTTCCCTTTTGGATACCATAATCCAAACTCTTTTGTTCCTTTGAGATATCTGAAGATCCTCTTTACTGCTAATACATGTGATTCCTTTGGTGCTGCTTGAAATCGTGCCACCTATCCAACTGCCTGCATTACATCTAGTCTAGATGTTGCAACATATAGTAGGCTGCCAATCATTGACCTGTATTGCCTCTGATTTTTATACTTTGAATCATCATCATTTCTCAACTTACAATTGGTTTGCATGGGAGTGATATTTGTTTTGCAATCTTCCATTCCGAACCTCTTTATCATTTCTCTAATATACTTGGTTTGAGAAATAAAAATTCCTTGGTTTCTTTGACATATCTGAAGTCCCAGAAAGAAGGATAGTTCTCCAAGTAACGACATTTCAAATTCATTATGCATGTCTTTTGCAAATTTCTGGCTTAACCTGTCATCATCACTACCAGAAATAATATCATCAACATAAACTTCAATTAATAAAATATTAGCTTGACTTACCTTGATGTAGAGGTTGTTGTCTGCACTTCCTTTTATGAACCCTGCCTATTGCAGATACTTATCTAGTCTGGATTACCATGCTCTAGGAGTCTGTTTTAGACCATTCTTTAATTTAAACACATAGTCTGTGTTCTCTGACAACTGAAATCCTTCTGGTTGTTCAATGTAGAATTCTTCTTCAAGTTCCCCATTCAGAAAATCTGATTTTACATCCATCTGATATACTTTAACATTTTTTGAGCATGCATAAGCTAAAAACAAACGGATTGCTTCCATTCTGGAAATTGGGGCAAATGTCTCTTCAAAGTCAATTCCTTCAATATGTGCATATCCTTTACATACCAATCTAGATTTGTTCCTTGTAACCTCTCCATATTCATTCAATTTATTCCTGAAAACCCATTTTGTGTCGATCACATTCTTATTCTTTGGTCTTGGAACCAACTCCCAAGTGTCATTTTTCTCTATTTGATCCAATTCTTCATCCATGGCCTTATTCAAAAATTCATCCTTGTTGGCTTCTTCAAAACAGTTTGGTTCAATTGTAGATAAGAGTGCTAGGTGTGTTTGTTCTGGTGAACAGATTTTTCTTCTAGTCTCAACTCCAACATCTTTGTTTCCAATAATCTGATCTGAAGGATGATTCTTCTATACTCGTTTGCTAGGTGTCTTTGGAGATACTTGTTGAACTTGTTCTTCTGCTTCTGTCGGATTCTCTTCATCTTAATCTTCCTCTTCTACTTCTTTTTCATCTTCTTCTTTGAAAAGTTGTTCCATTGATTTGTTTTCTTCTCCCTTTGATTCTAGTTTGCATGTTTCATCAATTGTTACGTTGACGCTTTCCACAACTTTGTTTAATCTTATATTGCAACACTTATATTCTTTCCTTGTACTTGAGTAACCAACAAGTATTCATTTGTCCACACGAGAGTCAAACTTTCCCATTCTGCCATCTTTTCTTTTGATGTAGCATTTTCTTCCAAAAACTCTAAAGTGCTTCACATCTGGTGGTCTTCCTTTCCATAGCTCATAGGGAGTTTTATCAGTGTTCTTTCTGAGCATTACTCTGTTTTGAATGTGAACTGTTGTATGCATTGCCTATGTCCAAAAAATATTTGTCAACTTTGAATCCATTATTATTGTTCGAGCCATTTCTTGTATTGTCTTGTTCTTTCTTTCAACAACTCCATTCTGTTGAGGTGTCCTAGTGATGGAGAATTGCCTTTTTATTCCATGATTGTTGCAGTAGTCCATAAATTCCTTTGAGGTGAATTCTCCTCCATTATTCGATCTTAAGCATTTGATTCTTGAATCCATCTCATTTTCAACCATTTCCTTGTAGATCTTGAAGTTTTCAAAATCTTCTGACTTGTTCTTGGGAAAGCAAACTGCAGTCATTCTTGTATAATCATCAACTAATAACATAAAGTATCTCTCACCTTTTAAGACTTTTGTTGTAGTTGGTCCAACTAAATCAATATGCACAATTTCCAGTGGTTTTGTTGTTGAATATTCCTTTGATTTGAACCTGGTCTTTGTTTGCTTTCCTTGTTGGGAATGCTTGCATAAAGTGTTGGTTGGTTTCATGATCTAGAGCATTTCTCTGACTGCTTCTCTTTTGCTGACTTTGACAAGTTTATCAAATTGCATGTGACCCATTCTTATGTGCCATAACCAAATTTCATCTTCCTTTCCTAGAAAACACTTTTCATTTCCAATTTCGCTTAACACATATATGTTGTTTGAAGTTCTTGCAGCTGTAGCGACCAATTTCTCTGAACCTTCTTTTCTTATCTCACACTTTTGTGAATCAAAAGTAACTTTATGACCTTGGTCACACATTTGACTCACACTTAAAAGATTATGTTTCATATCTTCTACTAGTAGAACATTTTCTGCCTTTTCATTCTTGTTCTCAATTCGGATTGTGCCTTTTCCAATGATTTTGGATGAATCATCATTTACGAAGGAGACTGATCCATCTCTTTCCTTTCGTAATGTAAGAAACTTGTCTCTATCACCTGTCATGTGTTTTGAACATCCACTGTCAACATACCAACAATGTTTCTTTTGTTTAGCTTGTAGAGTGACTGTGCATTCTTCATTGCTATACTGATCTTGCTTTCTTATCCATGTCATTTTCTGAGGTTCTTGTTTGTGACTCTGTTGAGGTTCTTTAGGAGGGGTTGTCATTCTGCAATTTTTGGCCATGTGTCCAAAATTGTTACATT